>DWQW01007878.1:0-14496 GCA_018249695.1 Heliconius erato demophoon | reverse complement strand
TTCCATTTCTTCGCTCTGGTGTCGAGGTTAAGCGCGGCGTTGAGTTCTGCCACTCAACACGCAATGCCTCCAGAATTCGGCAGAAAGTGGGGAACGGAGTGTCTTAACACTAGGTTCCCTCTGCCTCCCCTGCTGTGTGCGGGATACAGCGTGAAGCTAATTTAATTTATTTTCATATAAATTCATGAAGCATGATTTTTTTATAGAAATTCTGGATTTTCTAGATGTTACTAATATTCATTTTTTTTCTCCGCACAGCTCTGGAATGATCGTCATGCCGGAGATGCTGTAGTGCCTGCTTTACGGGAATCCCTTAAAAATCTGCAGCTCGATTACGTCGACTTGTACCTTATACACTGGCCTTGTGGGCAATTTGTAAGTAACATTAGAAAAAAACGCTCAACTTTAACAAATTTATTTTCCATTAATTTCAATTTCATATATAATGAAAATAATAAATATTTTATTTCCTTGAATGGGATCAAACCCACAACCTGTGTGTATACAAAGTGTGACTGTAAATCCGACGGGTTGTGGTTTTGATTCACATTCAGGAGACTCTTTTCATTTCTTCGCTCTGGTGTCGAGGCACAACACGGCGTTGAGTTCCGCCCAACAACACGCAATGCGTCCAGAATTCGTCGGAAAATAGGGAACAGAGTGTCGCCACAGAGCATATGGAAATGCTGGTAAACAAAGCTCCGTGTTGCGACACTCTGTTCCCTATTTTCCGAAAATAGTTTGCTCATTCCGAGCGGCAATCTATATATATTTTAATTATTCCAATAAAAACAAATCAGAAAATGTTGTCTTACGGACACAAACATTAAATCTAAAATAAATTTATTTATAGTTAAACTCTACCTTCGACATAACGGACTATCTGGACACATGGCGAGGCATGATAGAGGCCAAAAAACTTGGGCTCACCAAGTCCATAGGATTGTCCAACTTTAATCAAGAACAGATTCAACGGATCCTGGATCATGGACTGGAGAAACCTGCTGCTTTGCAAGTTGAGGTGAGTTTTATAGGCAGAGAGTAAAGAATTTAGTGGTACCTAAAATACGACGAGGAGCCGTGACCGTCCCTGAAGTTAGATTTTTTGAACTTTAATGGATTGTTCACTCACGTTCAGGAAAAAAATAATCAAAAGTAAGAAAAATCCTAAAACCAACTGTACAAAATCTGCAGCTTACTCCAGGTCGAAGACTCTTCAACCATATTGCAATACAATACCCGTTTTCCATTTTCTGCTTATTATTGGTATATTCAGAGTTAGATAGTGAAATCATACTTCCGGATTTGCTTAGTTGAAGCAGTTTTTTTGGCTTTACGTTTCCGCACGTAGTGGGTAGGCAGAGAGAATTTAGAGTTAAGAGTCTCCGCTTTCTGTCTTAAGTTTGAGACTTAGCTTATTGGGCGGAACAGAACACCGCGCTCTATCAACAGCAATTGACTATATAAATGCGACAACCCGGAGGATTCGGTACCGATTTATGTAGAAAAATATACAATTTTAAACGAAGGGCAATAATCAAAATTATAGATCGAAATGCAACTAAAAAGCTACATTACCACAAAACTAAACTGCAACTTTGAAATTCTAGATAAACTTAAACCTACAACAGCCAGAACTCCTCGCTTTCTGCAAATCACACAACATCGTGGTGCAAGGCTACACTCCGTTTGGCTCGTTGTTCTACAGCAAGGCCGCGCCTGGCGCTCCCCTACCAAGGGTAGATGATACAAACCTGGTGGAAATAGCTAATAAATATAACAAAACCGTGCCTCAGATCGCTTTAAGATATTTGGTAAGTATTATTTGAGATCCGTAAGACTTCAGATTTTTCCTGCAGCAGGGTAGACAGAGCGAAAACCTAGTATTAAGGTACTCTGTTTTCCGCTCATCGCCTAATTTGAGACATTGCGTATTGAGGCGGAACTGAACGCCGCAATTCTCGTCTCTAAGAACGGGAAAGTATGTCACAAAATACTTTTTAAACTATAAAATTAAAGCGTTTTAGTAAATAAAGTAGGGGGAATTTATTTTGTCCCAAAGTAAAGTGTCAATGATATTTTTTTTTGCCATAATTCAGGATCTGTGTTATATGTATGTTAAACATTTTATACATTTTCAAATATAGTAAAACGTGAAAGATAAATAAAATAATATTTAATACGAGCGAAGCGAAGCTTGTAGTATGGTTTATTGGGACTTTGAATCTTAGAAGCGAATCGACTGTTAAGTCGAGTCAATAAAGTCAAGTAAGATTCATTTAAATGTTAAAAGTAGGGTAAGTATCATTTATGTATGTCAAAATAGACATATTATCTATGTATGTTGTTTTGTTTTTTTATTTTGTATTTTTGTTCTCATTTTATATCTTTTTTTGCTTAATTGCTTGGTATATATACCTACATAGTAGGCACAACTAATATTTGTTTTTAAAAAAAATATAAAATATTATTGTTTATTATTAATGTGATTGTAAACGTGACGGTTTTGGTTTCGATTCGGGGGAACTTATTTTCATTTCCTCACTCTGGTAACAAGACAAAGCGGCGTTGAATTCCGCTCATCAACACGGAATATGTCAAAAATACGTCGGAAAGTGGAGAATGGAGTGTCTTGAAAGCTGTTGTGAAGATAAAAAAAAACATAAATTAAAATTAAATTAATAAAAAAAATTAATGAGCTTCACGCTGTGTCCCGCACACAGCAGGGAACCTAGTGTTAAGACACTCCATTCCCCACTTTCCAGCGAAATCTGGAATCATTGCGTATTGAGTGGCGGAACTCAACGCCGAGCTTTGCCTCGACACCAGAGCAAAGAAATGAAAATATAAATTTAAATATTTCACATCCTTGAGTGGGGTCGAATCCGCTATCAGTCGATTTTACAGTCCGACTTTGTGCCCCTGCACCAATATGAAAAAATATATATGTATTTAATATTTAAAAACAATAAACACTGGCTCTTATACCCAAGGCTATAACTTGTTTTGTTTAGTAGTTATTAGCATTTCTGAACGTAACTAACAATCTGCCTGACAAATTCGCTTCCCTTGGCTTACCTATCTGAATTATTTTTTTCCCTATTTTCTTCTCTTATACAAAATTATCTTCTATATAATTTGTATTATTATATTTTTAAACATTTTAGGTGGAGTTAGGAGTAGTTCCGCTACCAAAATCACTGACTAAGAAGCGTATTGAACAAAACGTCGACATATTTGACATCCAATTGACGGAAAACGAGAAACAAATACTAAAGAATTTCGATAAAGGATACAGGATGTTTATGATGGAGAGATTTAGAGATCATCCTTATTATCCCTTTGGAAAAGTTTCAAATTGATTTTATTTTTCAATATTTTTATATGGTGTAAATAAAAGGAAAGGAAGAAATCAGCGGATTTTTAGAAGAATATTATAGTAAAAAAAAAAAGAGAATAAAACAAAAAACTGTAATGTGATATAATAAAATATTTTTTTGTGCTCTTAATCACTTACGTCTATAAATAATATATTATTAATCATAGAAATATACCAGTATTTAACTGTATTGGCTTAATAGCCAACTATAATTAGTTGGTTCGACTTCCCAGTGCTCAGGCAAAGCGTAGCTTTAAATACAAATTTAGATATATAAAATAATAAAACGAAGTGACTTCGTTTTAAGATTTAACCAAAATAAATTGGAAAACACCAAATATAAAGTAAACGTTTAAAATTACTAATAAATAGTTAGTTTACTAATAAATTTATGTACAAAATTGCTTTTTTTATTAAACATGATTCTCTTTCCTTGAGTACCGCCACTCAACACGCAATGCCTTCAGAATTCGGCGGAACATGAGAAAAAGAGTGTCTTAGCACTAAGTTTCCTCTGCCTACCCTGCTGTGTGCGGGATACAGCGTGAAGGTGAATTTAAATTTTGCGCTTACTTTTGTGTTGGCACAACACAAATCGACGGTCCCTAGGTAAAGCAAAAGTGAATAAACGCAAATTTATTTTATTGCTATATTAAAGTTAATTTCTGTTTCTATTATAAAGTTAATTACATACACATTTAAAAGACGAGAATAAGGAGAATAAGGTACTAGCAATAAAGCTAATTTGCAAATAGGACATTATTCTTCGAATGAGTCGATATATTTGCTAAAAAGTTTATCGTTTTATTTCACAATGTTTATAAGAAAATTGGTAAAAATTACTTATGTAAATTTCAAAACAACATTACAGATAGAACTAGGCGTGGTGCCACTACCAAAATCACTTACAAAATCCCGCATAGAACAAAACCTGGACGTGTTTGGATTCGAACTGACTGACCTCGAGAAAGCAAAACTGAAAGCCTTCAACAACGGCTATAGAACCATACCTCAATATAAATGGTTGGATCATCCATATTATCCTTTTAAGAAAATGCTATAAAGTACTCAATGGTACAGTAGGGTCGACGAATCGTCGCTGCTGCCGCGTCTGAAGTATTTGTGAAAAATAATCAAAAATTATGAAAAAATCCCAAAGTAAAACAAGCATTGCGCAAACATCTACAGCTAAATAAATAAATACTTTATGAATATAAAATACTTTTTTTAATAATAATATCTGATTGTATGCATGCATACATTTCATTTCATTTCCTTAAACTGGTATGAGAGCGCCATGGCAAGACATGAAGCATGGTTTGCAATAATTATTTGAAAAATAAATCTTTTTTATATAAATATATTTTCGTCTTAACCCTACATAATTATAATTTTCGTGTTAATTATTATTAAGGAAAGAGCTTCGCTGATTTAAATCCAACTTTCCAAAAAAATCTTTAATTTCCAAAAGAGGAGAATAAAAAAAATAAAAAAGAACACCACAAAAGTGACACAATATTTTTTTTCACTAAAAGGCAGAAATATATTAAAATATGTACACAGAAATAACATACTCCCACACATTCTAGTAAAAAATAGTGATACATCTAGCACTTACGTACAGACACCAGGAATTATTATTTATTTGCATACATACATATAATTAACATTTTTTTATATATAAAGTAAAAAAAAGGCAAACTGGTCTAAATGCAAAAATTTTTTTTAGTATTACGCTGTGTCACGCTATGATTCAGACATTACGTATAGGTGGATCTCAATGCCGCGAGTAGGAACCGAACTCACAACTGTCGCGTTTCAGTCACACGTTGTACTGCTGCTCCATAACGACGTCAGAAATAATATAATAAGAAAATACTTTTAAAAGCAAAGGATTCATAATTTCAAAGGATTCATAATTTAAATTTCAAAGCAAAGGATTCATTTATAGGCAAGGACATAACATTAAGTTCCCTCCGTCTATCCTACTGTAAGCATAATAATAAAAAAATATTTTGTTCTGGTTAGACCAGTTTGACTGTGACTGTGTTTTATTTACATAGTCATACAAGTATAGAAAGTAATCTCTTTAATGTCTTTCATAAAGTTTCTATTTTAAACATTGCTTTGTAAGTTAAAAAATTATAAAGAAACCAATATATATATTATGTTAAGGTCAGATAAAAAGAAATTGTAATAAATTCTTTAAAAATATTGGCACCACAAATTTTAAAAATTATATAACAAAGAAAAAAAATTTAAATATATTGTCACAGATAAAATAACTAACAGACACATATAAAAAATTTAAAATTAAAAAATAAATGCCAAACAGTCACAACCTAACAAAGAAAAAAATACACAAAATTTTAATACAATATAAGTTAATTATTAAATTTAAATAAAAAAGATAACAACCGACATTCGAGACATAAATATATTTTAACAAGCACTCCAAATGGCGCATTTACACAGGTTATAAAAAAATCAAATATGTTATAAAAAAATAAATCATTTTAATTAATCTAACAATATTATTAAACATATATAATAAAAAAAAAAGTTTAATTGTCTAAAAATGTCACGAAATAAAAAACTATGTAAAAAATAATGTTTAACTTAAGTATAACATGTAATAATTGAAGATCGATGAATCGATGAAGATGACATTTTATATAATTGTAAAATAGTAGAAAGTTGCACACAAACATTTCAAAAACAGTGTTAAACCGCGTAAAGTGATTAATCTATGAAAATAAAATAAAACTAGAGTTAGGGTAAGAAGCCATGATCTCAGAAAGTACCAGTTCACTGTTTTTTTTTATATGGGATAGTCTATTTTTTGAGGAAGGCATAGGCTTTTACATCACCTTTATCGTTTACAACTCGCTAGTAATTTCCATTGAGTTCCGCCACTTAATACGTAATGTCTCCAGAATTTGGCGGAAATTGGGGAACGGAAGTGTCTTAATGGGAACGGAATGATGTCTTAATACTAGGTTCCAAGGTTCCATGCCTACCATGCTATGTGTGGGACGGAGCGTGAAGATATAAAAAAAAAGAAAATTACTTCCATTAGACCACGGGGGCGAAGCCGCATGTAAAGGTTAGTATTACAGTAGTAATACGTATATGATATGAAACTAATTAAAAAAATAATATAGCGACTTTTTTTAAAGAAAATACAGTATTTTTAAAAAACAAAATTTAAATAATTATTTTAATAAAATATATAGAAAAATATCAATTTCAAAGTTTATCTTATATGTATATAGGCATTTATAATATTTAAACATGTTTCCTTCTTCCTTCATACATATAACTCTTCAATTAATAAACATTACAGTTCATACAAACAAATCTAATAAAATCTTACAAAATAGTGTTGTACGTAAGTATTTAGATGATGCGGAACAAACACACAATTAGAAGAACTTCTTTGCTTGCGCTTCTTTTCTCTCCCTGAAAATAAATTAAAGTTATCAATAAATAAATATCTTACTAATATTAAAAATGTGGAAGTTTTTGAGGATGGCTGTTTGTTTCATTTTTACGCAAAAACTACTGAACAGATTTACATGAAACTTTACAATAATAACACTGCGGGACAGGTCGTACTACTATATTCATCTACTAACACACTCCATACTAATAACCAAACACCCTGTACACTCACTTGTAGAGCCCGTACAGGAACATGACCACCAGCTGCGCCGCTACCACCATCAGTAACATGGTGGTGGACACACATGACACTGTGGGACAGAGTGGTTGCGCCATTACAGGAGGGGATGACGGCAACCTGCAAAGAAAAACATTATTCAACATATAATAATAATAAGAAAAAAAAAATAAAAAAAATTGTGTGTATTGGGAGAACATAAGAATGGCGTCTCTTTTACTCACACTATTAATATAATTTAAATAAAAGAGACGAACAATACTTGAGTAGGACCAAAATGGATACATGGTGTTTATAAAATAACTGCAACAGAAATTAATTTCGCATGAATAGAATTGAACTACCCAAGAAAACCCTAAATTAAAAAAAATATATATTTTTAATAATAATAGTAATTTAATTAATAGTACGTTAAGCAATAACTTTGTACCTCTTTTTAACACGTTTTTATTAGGTCGAGCTGTAACAAATCATGTAATAAAACCTAAGAATCTGAATTTGAACCACTTGTAATAATTGTATCCTCATGAAACTTGGCGGTAGTATTATGGTATCTAATGAGCTGATGTGATGATGGGTTCTGACCCATCACCTGATTTTTGAAACTCTTCTGGCATTCTTAGTAAGCCTGGAGTTTAGGCTCATATAATTTATAAGTTAGAGCTATAGCTCTAAAACCACTTTATAGCACTTGTAAAACTTGGTGTAGAAAATGTGTTTTTTAGTTTTTTTTTTTAAATTTTACGAAAATTGTACCGGCAGTGGAGTGTGAAATATACGAAAAATGCTAATAGTTTTCTTAAAGTAATGAATAAAAAATATATAATATATTTAACTATACACTTTTGTATAAAGTTACATACACATAGCTATGGTAACGCGTACTTTACGCGTCAAAGAGTCCTCCAGTATGTATATATTATATACTGGAGGACATTTTTTCTTACTAATATCAAGTTTAGCAAATATTAATTGTTTTTTTGTTTCTTTTTTTTCAAAATACCAATAATCGTAAAGAAAATATTTAACAAAAATATTTTATTAAATATATATAAAAAAAACGTACCTTTGTGCAACATTAGCAATCGACTGTTTGACTTGATGTAGGCCATCTCTCATTTCGTTGATGACTTGAGGTTGGACGCCGCCGCCGCCGCCGCCGCCGGCTAATAGGGAATCAGACTTTCTGGATACTTCTATTATGAACGCTCTGGAAGTAATAAAAATACAATAAATTAATATAGGTTACAAATATTTAAGCATAAAAATGGGAAAACGGAAGTGTCTTAATGGAGAACGGAGATAAACATCACTTGGCACATCTGCTATGTGTAGGCAGAGGAAATCTGGGAACCTAGTGTTAGGACACTCTGTTCTCCACTTTCCGTTGAATTCTTGAGTTATTGCCCATTAAGCGAAAGTAAGTAGCGGAACTCAAATATCATTTATAAAACAGAATATCATATAATTAACACTACCCTATCTACGTCACACATATAAATATAACAAAAAATATTAAATAAAACCACAACTCACTTCAACTCCGCTATAGTATTAATCATGATTTGATTATTAGACACCAGCACGTCCCAGTCTTGTCTTGTCACGGGGAGTGTAGGCATCTGTAAATATATATAAAAACAAACAATAAATATATGTGAGGCCAGTCGTGGCGCAACAGCACGAGGTGTAACTGTAAAATCGACTGGTTGTGGGTTCGATCCCCACTCGAGGAGATAAAATATTTACTTAAATTTATATTTCCATTTCTTCGCTCTGGTGTCGAGGTTAAGCGCGGCGTTGAGTTCTGCCACTCATCACGCAATGCCTCCAGAATTCGGCAGAAAGAGAGAAACGGAGTGTCTTAACACTAGGTTCCCTCTGCCTACCCTGCTGTATGCGGGATACAGCGTGAAGCTGATTTATTTTATTTTTTTACTAATAACTACTAATTACATACAGTCACTCATTCATACAAACACTGACTGAATCTGAACAAGCATATAAAACTTACAAACATATCAGTCTACTCATGACCACGGACTACTGAAAAGTGTTCGAAACATCGGATTTCCAAAAAAAAATATAATACTTAATATACGCGAATGATCCGGTTAAATGGTTTCATTTAAATGTGTAATAATCGCGAAATTCAAAAAACTTATCATATAAGAATTCGACGTAGCTTGATATCAACATATAGCTTAGTGGTCATGGCGCTTAGAGGGTTTCCTTATAGGCGCAATTTCAAATCCCACTACGTTAAATATTTTTATATGTTTTCGAAAATTAAAGTAGACGTAGTCTGTCCATTGAGTTTAGTCTAGAGCCTATCAAATACATACTTTAAAGGTCTGACTTTACATTACTAATAAAAAAATAACCAAACGTATTTGAACTACCTACCTGCGGTACTTGTCCCGGCTGTACTTGCTGCAACGGCTGTCCCTGGGTGTGACTGTAAACCGCGGTAAGCATTGACAGCGAGTTCATTTGTTTGCCTACCACCTGGAAAAAAATATTATTATTGTTTATAATAATATATTAATATTATTAATTATAAAGTTTGAGAGTCACTATTTAAGAGAGTGCACTAAAATAAATGTAGATGTCGTGGCCATAATGGCACAAGCGTGCGACCGTAAGCAAGATAAGTTATGAGTTCGATTTCCAGTCCAGGAATGAAATATTTGGTGTTTCGATTTTCTCGCTCTGGTAACGAGGCAAAACGCGGCGTTGAGTTCCGCCACTTAAAACGCAATGCGCACAAGAACAGAAGTGTATAAATTGGGGCTAATTCACTTAACAATAGGTTTCCAGGTTCCCTTTGTCTACCCTGCTATGTGCAGGGTAAAATATTAAAACGTATAGTTTTAATATTTTTCCCCGCACATAGCAGGTAAAACATTATATTGGATAAAAAAATGTTTTTAAAATAAATATATATTTAAAATAAATATAAAGGACATTTTTTACTTCTGAGAAGAACAGGCAAAACAATCTAACGAACGAAAATAATTTCTATTTAAATCTTTTTTTCTAAAAATTAATAATAATATTTGGGAGTATATATCTAGTACCACCTTAAAGATTAATTATATTAAGCAACACTCATCCGAGTCAAACGTCGGATGGGTGTGCAAAAGAAAAC
Organism: Heliconius erato demophoon; assembly: GCA_018249695.1. NCBI lineage: Eukaryota > Metazoa > Arthropoda > Insecta > Lepidoptera > Nymphalidae > Heliconius > Heliconius erato. The sequence goes on along the minus strand of DWQW01007878.1, from coordinate 4,284 downwards.
TTTTCTGCTACATTTATTACTCAATTCCTAACCAATAGAGAAGAAATTAAACCTACCTCATCAACTTTCTTATGCAAATCTCTCATAACATCCTGTATTTGACCGAGCCCTTGGAAGATCTGCCTCAGTTCCCTCTGGCCGTCTGATTCGAACCAATCGTCGAATTCCCCTTCCTTGTCTCGCACCTGATGAAAGAAAGAGATGGCAATAATTAGTTAAAAGAAAGGAGAAATGTTAAATGTCTGCTATTTGTTTTTTTATAAAAGAAAACTCAATAATGTCACTATATAAGCGTTTCATTGAATTGGTTGAAACTTTAGCTTTCAATGTATGGATAATGTCTTGATTTAATGCTGATAACGTTATTAGATCGCAAAAGTAATTTATGTGAGAAATGGATAATTGTCAAGTTCATATATCAGTAGTCATTTCATGTGCATCCAATGAAACACACATTGGTCATCTATTATTAGCGAAATAATAAAAAGTAATTCCAATACAATGTTAAAAAAATAACAATTAAACTTGAAGTCATTGTGACAAAGTGTGATTATAAGTGCTGCGGTTGTAGGATCGATTTCCACTCGGAGGAATGAGTTAATTTCAATTCCTTGCTCCGGTAAGAAGATCGCTACTTAACAATGCAGTGTCTCGAAATTTGGTCGAAGCGTGAACTGAGCACTAGGTTCCTTCTGCCTACTCTGATATGTGCCGGATACGCCGTATACCGTGAAGTTGTAAAGTGAAGTAAATAATTCTAATACTCACTTCATCAGGATGTTCTTTTCTGTACTCCTCCTTCTGCTGTTCCAACTTTTTCTGATACTCTTGATATTCTTGTGACAACTTTTGTTGTTCATCACTACTTATTTGTTGTTGACCACCTGAAGGTTAAAAATAAAAAAATTAAAGGCGAAGTGTTTTTACAGTACGTTTTAGAGAATTCATGGGTAATTCACGGAACGGAGTGTCTTAAAACTGGGTTCTGTCGATTCTGAATACAGTGTGAAGCAAAAAAAAATATAATATAAGTTTGTTTTGACATTTTATTATAAACTTTCTGCTTACCAGTCTGTTGAGTACTATGCAGCGACGACGTCAACAGATGTATGACATCGTGGTCATCAGCCAGTCCTCCAGTAGCAGCTGACAGTCCAAAGTGACCACCACGAGGAAGAACAATGTTCTCAGCTCGGAAGCAGAGTTCGTAGTCCGCTTCGTTGTTTGTTAAACCTGTTAGAAGGTTATAAATAAGAGTGGGTTCTGTTTTTTTATAGTAATAGTAGTAGTGTTTGTACAGCCTTAAATGGCTGGAAATAATTCCTAAGTTATTATTGCTAATTTTTTTTTGTCTTGATAGATTAACTGATATGAAAATTAACACAATTGTTCTAATTATTTTGTAAATAAGACTTGACAAGTACTTTTGACTCATTTAAAAAATATAAGCATTGTCAGTTTTTTAGTTTTAGTCTTAAAGAAGAGGTAGTGGTAAACTCAACATTAGGAACAAGAATATTTGAAAAACTGCATTTAAAGAAACTTCCTCTTGAATTGTAAAGTTTAGAGGTAAAACGTTTAGAGTAGTCCCTCAGTGTAGGAACCTACGACAACTCTTCTGTATAATTCAATAATTATAAAACTTTCTATATTTGAACCCCTGTTACTGTACTGTAAGTAATCACTTACCATTATGGAAGTACACTGTCAATGTATTGAGGTAGTATTCCACACGAGCTCGCGTCGGGAACGGCTTGTTCCTAAAGTCTCGGAGACACCCTGAGAGGAGTTGGGTGGAACCATCGCTAGACGTAAGAGAAAATAATACTTTACATTCAATCTTTCATATTCGACAATTTTTATCGAAATAAAAGTTTTAGTTATAAATGCTTAATTAGAATTTACCAAAAATACGTTAATTCTTAATTAATCAATCTCAGCCTCAGTTGTAAAAACAAAATTGTACAATTATAATTTCTTTATGAAAATTGTTATATATATATTATTTAGTAAACGGTAGCAAAACACAATCCATTCAAACAAGTCAATACCAACCTCTTATGATCAAAGTTTCTTGTGCCATCGTTGAGCACGGCCATGATATATGGATTGTTGTGCTTATTGTCATTGTCGAATGAGTCAAAGATCACACCGAGACCGTTCCACCTGTCAGAGGAGCCGAACACTTCGCCTGTGTAATCTCCGCGTTGGGAGGTGTACCAGAAAGCCTAAAATTCGGACAATTAAAATGTTGATAAAAAAACACAATTTAATTTTATTTAAGGTATTGATAATTTTACTTATAAATTGAATTTTGGTATTGTTATGTATGTTTTGAACTCTTAAGAAAAAGTTTTGGTTTTGGCAGTTTTTAAAATAAATTATCAAATTTATAGAAATTTAACCCAAGTTATGATAAAGATATGCCAAAAACTCACCAAACCGTCAGCACCGATCCTCCCCCGTCCTGTGACCTTGAACATAATGTCGACCTCCCACCAGTCGAAGTTGATGGGTGTCTTTGTCCATATCGCACCCTTTTGACTTCTGAGCGATGGAGCAAGTCTTACACTTTCGCCTGACGCTATCGCATCTATGAACAACAAGTAAATTATCAACAAAAAATCTTTCATTACTGACTAATTGACAATCAAAAGCCTAGATCAGGGACTACGTGGCGTAGAACGCTGTCTTGTAGATCCCTTAAAGTGTGTAGCGGAGGAGTAAAAAGAAGATTTTTCAAAATTCATAAGGGAACGGAATGAGACTTTTTTAGTTCATTTGTGTTTTTTATCAAGAGACGGAAGAAGATCACCGAACCGTCCATTTTATATCAATGTCAAGGAAACATTAATTTCTAACAGTTTCCAAATTTCATTATTTCGGTTGTCAACAAGTACCTTTACTTATTTTTACGCAAAATTTATATACAGTAGACACTGGATTAATCGGACTAATTACTGTGGTTACACATTCGATAATCGAATGTATTAGGAAAAGGAAGTTGTGTGCATATGTAGCACATAATACCTTGTGTTTACGTGTTTATTAAAAACAAAAAATACATATCAACCAAAATCAATGCTTATTAAACATGCTATGTATACCTACACTTATTTACGTACGTATACATATTTTCACTTCATACATAAATACGTATATATCTACAGTATTTAATATAATAGGACTGACATTCCGGAAAATCGCGACTCCGTATACCTGAGGACCTAATAATCCAGTTTCTACTGTACTTGACAATAACCTATATTATTCAGACCATAAACTCCGAATAATCAGAAGCTTATCTTTGTTGTATGAAAATATTAGCGCCGATATGGTGCATTTAAATGTTTTCACTAGATTAGATTGCTTACTCAACAGGTAGTTTCACTAACTACCATGTGGCATTTTGATAGCGTTATTATTTTATCTGTTTCGCGATAGTCGTAGATTCTATAAAATCCAACATAAAACCAGGCTATCGTGGCTCAGTGCCAAAACATTTTAATTTCTTCGCTTGTTACCTCCTCTCAACACAATGCATCGAGAATTCGGCTTAAACTTAGAAACAAAGCGTCTAGGTTCTATCTAAACTATAAAAAAAATTGATAACCTCCGAATATAAAACAAAATTATACGCCATTGCTTCTTAGAAGTTCTTGACTGTATTAGCGATAGTTGGGAATTACTTTATTCATTTCTGTACTCCAAGATAGATGAAAATGAGTTTTCTTACATTATCAAGGCTATATCTCCTAAATTGACAGATTCGTACATCAGGCCAGAAGTGTTTGCCATCTAAGTATTATACAATAAATGTACAAAGATATATATAAAACATAGAACTTCCTCCTTTTTGAAATTAAAAGATAAATGAAAAAATAATGAGAAGGACGAAAATGATTCAATATTTTTCCATCTTATATTTTGTAGAATATATCTACACATGTTATCCTTTAGATTAAAGTAATAAAGATTACTTAATTACACTAATAAATAAAAGATTAGATAATTTCCCATTTTTATTTTTTTAAAATATCAATTTCTAATATTATATTTTTTCTTTGGATTATTAAAGTTATAGTTATTTAATAAATATATTTACAGTACTGCAAACAACACATAATGTCTCGAAATTGGACATAATGTGGGGTGGACGTATGACCCTAGCTTAGATTGTGTAAACCAGCACCCTATCGATAGTGACCTAACCTAGTGCACTAGAAGTAGTATGGTGTAATCACCACTTGAACATACTTGACTCTATGTATATATCTGGGGAAT
>DWQW01007877.1:0-14496 GCA_018249695.1 Heliconius erato demophoon | reverse complement strand
AAAAAAAAAAAAAAAAAAAAAAAAAAAAACACAACGTTGAGTTCTGCCACTTAACAGTATCAAGATATTGCATCTCGAAAATTAGGAGTGCGTTAGGCGGTGCGTGGAGAACGGAGTGTCTTAATACTATGTCCCTTTGGCTTTAAAATTATTTCATAATTGAGATCACCGTGACACAGGACAAAGTCAAAGTTGTCACTGTTTTGGTTATAAATTCGATCTGCAATCAGGCAAGCAATTAAATATAGATTGTTTTTATTTCACCGCTCCAGTAAAATTGGCGTTGCCAGTGACGTTGAGTTACAAGTCCACACAAAGTGACTCCAATTCGAGTGATAAGCTAAGAGTGGAGTGCCTGGACTCTACGTTCTCTTTATTTAAGCTTTGCACCATGGTACGGTCATAAAGTGTACATAAACGGCGTCGGAGGAGGTGACTAGTATAAAATAAATATTCATATAGTTCAAGCACTATTACCAAATAAATTAAGAGCAAAAATGAAAGAGAGTTTATATACAATTCGTTCCTAAATATAAATTTAAGTGAAAACACATTTATTTGTAGAAATTATGTAAAAGATTAAAGCAATTAAAAATTTGGCTTCTGAATCATCTACATTTAGACCATAAACGTCACTTTAATGTATTTGTTTCTATATAGCAGAGATAGACGACTAGATTAAGACTCTCCTCTCACCACTTTCCGCCGAAATTTTGAGAGATTGTAAGTTGAAAGATGGAACTCAACGCCTCGGTTTGTCCTCTAATGAAAAGTAATCATTGCCCTGACCGGAAATCGAACTCACAACCGTCGTGTGTGCATTTAAATACTGATCCGCTGCGAGGACGACCTCAAAAGTATTTATAGACAACCAATTTATAAGTACAAAGTGCGGCGAATAATTTCAGGAAATAATTTCGACTTCAAATATCACCAAAGTTTTGTGAAAATGTTTACACAGAATTTGTGCTTTTTCTGCCTTTTCTTCTTTTGTTTTATTTTTTAAGTTTATTCGTTACATTTATGGTAAAAGGTTTTTTGGAGTGGACATTTTTGTTAACATTTATTTCTTGTTTTTCTTTTGAATATAAACAAATAAAGTCGTTATGCTAATGTCGGTTGTGAGATTGAGATTTAAATTAAGATATATTTAAAACAATATAATAATATAGGTTGTGGTGGTACCTTTATTTTTTTAAACCATTGGAGAAAATAGTTACTTTTGTGCTTGTCTACAATTTTTCTAGTTGAGAATAAATGTATATCATTGACAAAAATAATAATAACCAAATAAAATACCTATTCTTTCTTTAAATAGAAACAACGTTTGTTCTGTTCTCTTCTGTTCTTTAATTTCGGCGTTCCGAGCGTGCCAGTTGAGCACAAAATCACCTCCAATGTTACGTTGTATGGAGAACACACGAACACGGTTGTACGATAAAAAAAGTGTTAATATTACACAACAGAAAAATGCATGAAACAATGTCGGTTGTGAAAGCCAACCAAAGCCGTCCTTTGAGAATGATATAAAAATAGCTGTTTTATATATAAGACTGAGTTTAATGTAATTAAATTTTTTCAAAGAGCTTAATTACATATAACACTTCGTGTCATTTAAATATTAAAATTTTCAGTTAAGCCGTAGTAACACAACGTGTTTTTATATTTCGTCGCTCTGATACAAAGCGCGGTGTTAAATTTCGCCATTCATCGCGCCATGTCTCGAAAATTTGGCGGATATGGAGTTTTCTATAATGGTAGCACTAGGTTCCGCGAGCGCTTGCACGGTTTTCCAAGAGGCGCGGGTTCAAATCCCGCTACGTTCAATTTTTTATACGCTTTCATAATAAGTATATTTCGTTCCTAAGTGTTTGTTAACAATTTGAAAATGTTAAAAAATATTACATAGCTTGTCATAGAATCTCAAAAGTATTAATCTACAACTTTGTTCTCGAGGAATTTAGAATTTAGTGAAAACGTGCAAAAGTCAAAGTTCTGCAAATTTAAAATAAATGTTATAATTTATAAGTATAGTTGGAATTTATAAGTTCCAAAGTGACTGTCATAAAAATTGCGTATTTTGTGAAGCTTTACGATTTATTTATTTTTTTTTTATAGTTTCACGCTGTATCCCACATATAACAAGGTACAACTAAAATAGTTGATAATACGAAATATTTGTAACATTTTAAAGCATTCTAAACTAAGGTTAGATAAATATATTTTAAAAAGCTAATATTTTTTTTACATTGAAGGATTCAAACCTGCGCCCCTTGGAAACCGACCAAGACCAAAATATTTAGAAACTCCAGACATCACTAAAACGGATTCCCATAAGAAACAATAGATACTAAACAAAGAACAGACGATGAATTACAAGGCATTGTGCTACCATCTTACCGCATCTGTCAAAACGTAACTAAGCTCGACCTTAATTAGTTGAGGATAGTGGAGGAGGAGGGGGAGGATATTTTATTCTTTTATCACGTTGGTTTCCTCTGCGTAAGCGAATTATCTCGTGTGGTCCTTCCTAATGGTCCCTCCCTATTATAATACGACGTGTAATGAGATCGTTCCATCTTACGTGATGTTAGAGATGAGAAATAACAAATGAATTTCTAGTTATAATTTTTTTTAAGTTTTTATTGATTCCGTCGTAGCTCAGTGGTGATATTTGTGACGGTAGACACGAATATGAGTTTGATTTCCACCCGGAAGTATAGATAATTTTTAGTATCTCGCTCTGGTAAGAAGACAAAACGCAGCGTTGAAGACCGCAATTCAACAAGTAATTTCGCGGAAATGTTGCGGTGCGTTGAGAACAAAGTGTCTAATCACTAGGTTGCATGTTATATTTAAGTATATAACACGTCGTACAAGTCCAATACTTCAAGTTTATTCAGATATTTAATGTTTAAATTTCAATATTTTTAAAAATATTAATCACAATCTAATAAAGGAAAAATAAAGAGAAACGCATAAAATTGTTTTGAGGAAGCTGAACTTCCGAATCCACATTTCCCTCGCAACAATCTAAGCGTTTTTAACAATAAGGCCACACGTTCTTTACGATCTATATCGAAATTTTTATACTCTTATTACAATTTTTTTTTCATAGTTGAAAGCGCGGGTTCGAGTTCCGCTACGTGAAATTTAAATAGTAAGAAAATAACTTCCCGCTGTAATCCGCATATTGCAGGGTAAGTAGAGGGAGCCTAGTATTAAGATATTTCGTTCCCCAATTTCCGTCCAATTACAAAACATTGCGCGTTGAGTGGCTTAAACCAACACAACAAAATAATTATAATTTTAATGGCTTTTAATTTACTGATATAGCAGAATATATACAAGAATATAAACTTGTTATCATTGTCTATTTCGAGTTACAAATAATATGAAAACGCACATATTGATCGATAAAGCTTAGCATAATTTATATAATTAAACTATATGAGGGCGGTCGTGGCGCAGAGCCACAAAGTGTGACTGTAAAATCGACTGGTTGTGGGTTCGATCCCCACTCGATGATGTGAAATATTTATTTACATTTATACTTTCATTTCTTCGCTCTGGTGTCGAGGCAAAGTGCGGCGTTGAGTTCCGCCACTCAGCACGCAATGCCTCCAGAATTCGGCGGAATGTGAGGAACGGAGTGTCTTAACACTACTTTCCCTCTGCCTACCCTGCTGTGTGCGGGATACAGCGTGAAGCTGGTTTACTTTTGATTTAAACTATATTTCACGCATTTAACTTTAGTACGGTATATTTAAGAGGAAACTTATACCAATTTCATTACCCCAAACGAAGTTTGAAGAACAATTGTATGCTAGTTTAGTATCTATTGTATGTAGAAACAGCGGTGAGTTGAGACTTACCGGTGGAACTTTGTGTTAATTTGTGTCAAGTTGATTATTTATATATATGTTTAAACGTTACGTAAGATTTATTTCTTATTATTATATTTTAATTGCAGGTTTAAATTCAATATAGTTTTATTGAAATTAAAGCAGTATGAAGACACCCCGGAGGATACGTATGATGAAATTGATGACAGTACACGAAACGAAAGAGATGAGCAGAGACCGTAATGTTCAGCACTCCGCTCTCTCTGGATAGTACGGTATACAGTACAGCTGAGCACCCTGAAGTCAGGCTTTCTGAGATTTTGCGCATTGTGCACTCTGAAAATAATGAAACAAATTTACAGCTATGTTCAGGAGGCCACAACTGTGTATTATTTTATTTAGATTTATCTGCGAGCGCATGTAATTATATTTTTTTATTAATAAACAACAACATATTTACCCGCTCGGTGACGGTGTAAAGACTATCCCCAGGTCAACAGCGATAAGGCCAATTCGAAAAAAAATTGAAAACGATCTGTATTTTATTATATAAATAAACTAAAAAGTTTGTGAAAGTGTTTCAGATTTGTAGTTGAAATCTTACTAATAACTAATATTTATACCATCAAGTAATTTCATGGGTTTCACAACATTATCTTTCTTAAGTAGGAGTTATAAAAAAATACAGACGTAGCAAGCAGGAAGAGAGAGACTAGTTCTAAGATACTCCGTTACCCACACACTGGTCAATTTTAAAGACTTTTCTTGTTAAGTGACGGAACTCAACCACCACCACATCACCACAGCAAGCAAATGGAAATATTAAATATTGCTTTTCCTCGAGAAGGAGCACCTACTCCTGCATCAGGACAGGCCTCAGGAATCATGAATATAAACGGCAATATCTGTCATATAATGAATAAATTGCAGTTCAAACATTACTACGGTTCACCGTCCGCCGAATACCTAACGTACGACAAAGGAGCTCTTCTCATATGAAGTGTTGACAAAGGCAAGTACCGCACTAAGAATGAGTCGAGGCGGACTTGAGGACGAACAAATAAATTTTAAAAGGCCAAATCAAACACCACTCGACAAAAAAGCTGTACAAAACGACTTGATGGTACTTTAAGCCCTTGAATGAGATATGGATGGAGATTGTGGAACTTTTAATGAATTTAAGTAAGAAAGTAACTTTTTTACCTAATATAGCAATTATTAGATGCTGTAATATTATTTTTGGTAGAATATAGAATAGAAGAGACCGAAGTGAGGAGTCACTTAGTCGATCTACTGGTTTTGAAATACAAGATAATCTATATTTATTTATAAATATAAGAGTCTTATTTAGAAAATATTATATATAAAAATTTAAACGTAGCGGGACTTGAACCCGTATTTTTCTTTTCTTTCCTAAGTGTAAAATAACACTTTAAAAAATGTTAAAAATATAAAAATCTTTCATTGCAAAGTGGCTGACCCACAACGCGCAGACAAAACTACTACACTGAAGAAAATTTAAATTGGATATTTAAATCTACCTAAGGTTAGGAAGTGTAGGGGAGCACTAAGAGAGAGACTGACTTCGAGAAAAACAAATTGTCTTTGCTTTTCTCGAAGTCAGTCTTTTTGCTTTATTTATTGTTGTTGAATGTAGTAATGTATTCCATTCGAACTTACCTGCACGTTTTAAAGTAGCAATTCCTTATGTAGGCTTTGTCTATCCCTGGTCATTTACACGTACACGTAGTCCATTTTCTCTACGAAATTAAAGCGTAAATTTTTCTTTTTAACATTCAATATTAAAACAAAATGTACCGTCATGTATTCTAAAGAGTATACTATTCTTTCTAAAAAGCTATGAAATAGATATATTTTTTATATTTGCATTTTTTTCTTTTCGTTCCGCGCCGCCCAATTTTCCAGTTTTTGATACATTGCGTGTAAATAGTGGAACTTAACGCCGCTTATTGTCTTCCTGCCTGCTGATTGTCTTGTCTTGATTGGGAATCAAGCTGCTACAATAGTATCGTACTGTACAGTATCGTTGTCGTTGTAAATAGAATTAACGTAGTCGTACCGTCGCGCCCTTATGGCCTGTAATATACTACAATAAAAAAATAACACTTTTATTGGATGGTGAAGCAAAAACTTTGGACCTGGAACTGGAACTTTTTTATGAAAGTTGCGCTTACGGAGGAGTGTGAAATTTGGCGCACTTTTAGTTTATACGTAGGAGAAGTGCAGAACGCTAATATTTTTCCGTAATAACGCTTATAAAGTGCATAAAATCTAATATAATTTAAATTTGACATACTATCAGACGCGTCAATTGGTCCTCTAGTAAATATAAATAATCTAAATGACAATTTCGAGCGTAATCTGTAACTTCCAACCGCCTTACAAGATGTAGATACAATATTTTTTGTCACGTCGCCCCTCGTCACAGTGTCGCGTGTCACGTGGTGTCGTGTCACAGACAACGTTGTCAGTTACATTGAAATTACCGTACACGTGAATATTGTTGACGTTTTTTTTCTTTTCGTTGAAAATAAATGTGGATTTCTATATTTGTAAGGCCCGATTGGAACATTTATCAATGTAATAGAACCCAAAACAATGATTTTAATTTTTTGTTATGTTTGACTGTACGCTTGTGCATACTAATCTCTGGAACGGACTAAATGCAGTTTTCGCTATTATACTTTCAAAATATTATTTTAACATTTAGTTTTAAAGGTAATTTTTTGGTTAATTAGATGAAACTTTAGTTTTCAATGTACAGATATTATATTTTTTTCAGCTATTACTCTGTATCCCGCATGTAGTCTAGTGTCAAGACATTTCCTTTCCCCACTTTCTATATGATAATATTAAATATTTTATTCCCCAAGTAGGGATTATTCCCCAAACGAACCCACACATGTCGTGTTTACTGTCGCATATTTAAGCTATGACGGTTCAATAAAATACTAAAATATTATTAAAAATACCTAGATTTTAAAATATTGTTTTATTTTGTTATTATTAAGTAATATTCAACTATTTAATTAAAAAAATATCTAGTAGATTTTAATTTTCTCATAACATAAAAGCAATTGAAAATTTAATGAAAATTTAATAACAATATTATTTACTGGCTTCTTTGACAAACACAGAATAAAAACTAATATCTTTGACTTCAAATGTGATGATTTCGATTCTCAATTTCGGTTTGAATTTGAGTGGCGGAACTCAACGCTGTGTTTTGCCTCGTTACTAGATCAAGGAAACGAAAGTATTAATTCGCCTTTATAGCCGCACATTTATACCTATGCACCACGAAAGCTCAATAAGATACTTAAAAATTATTAAAGAAAAAATACGCGATGACTTAATTTGTAATTGACTTTATCCACAGAAAAAATCAGCTTCATGTTTTTCCCGCAATGCACAGTAGGCACAGAGAACCTAGTATTAACGAAATATGGCACATAATATTTTTATTGGGGACTGTAAGGAGTAGTCCTCTCGATTTCTCGAAATTCCTACGGTATTATAAAAATACCTAATTCTTAAATTATTGTATTGTTAGCAAACCTGTTTAAAAACGAGTAGATATACATAGGTGAAAAAGACTACAAATGCAATGGAATTGTGCCAATCGGCAGGTCCAGTCCTAACTCACGATACGTCCGCGCCTTGGCACGACGGGGTGGGCCCCGGTCGGTCAAAATCCCCCCTGATTAGTATATGAAGGGCATTCCCGTGCGATCATAACCTCCTTCACAAGCATCCATCAAAGATCATTATTTACTGGCTTCTTTGGGGACGTCTAGATATATTACATTTAACAGTTTAAACACAGAATAAAATCTAATATGTATAAATACCTTTGACTGCTAATGTAATGGTCGTGAATTCGTTTCCCCCTCAAGGAGATTATTGTATTTACAATGTCTTCAATTTTAATGTAACAATTTTCTAAGTTCTCTGGTAGACGAAGCGCGGCGTTGAGTTCCAACACTCAACACGAATTGTCTCAAAAATTGTACGAAAAGCCGAAAAGAGAACGGGCTGTCTTAACACTAAGCATCTCCTACCTACCTTACACCCTTGTGCCCCTGAGCCGAATAAATGATATACAAAAGAATAAGAAAAACAATACTTTTTACTTAAAATTTTCGTAACTTCTCAAAGATTCATCATTTAACTTATACTCACATTACAAGGTGAGTGGTTTGGAAACAACCCCTAACAACCGTAAAGTAACACTCATTATGACGTCATAGCAGTATAACGATATAAACACGCCCCGGGCAATAAACACATTACGTTAAATATAAGGGTGGTTTAATGTTTCGTATATTTTTAAGCTAACTGCAGTTGACTGACAAAGCGAAATTTATTGATCTTAATAAAAAATATTTAGTATATGAGCTTATAGAACTGTTAACTTAGATAAAACAATTTTATATGTATGTATATGGAGGAGCATGGACATAAGCGTGAGACTGTAAATGCGACTGGTTGTGGGTTCGATTTCCACTTCGAGGAAGATAATATTTGATATTTTTATTTCCTCGCCTTGTCGCTCGCATTTGTGGTATCTACCGCTATTTAAAAGGCAATGCTCAAGAAATCGGTGGAAAGTTAAGAACGAAGGTGTCTTAATGGAGAACGATGTGTCTTAACACTAGTGTTAAGACACATCACGAAGGTACTTTTAAGGGAATCTTCCCTCTGCCTATCCTATTATTTGTGGGATATAGCTAGAAGTTAAAAAAATTTATACACGTACATATATAATACTCAAAATACATGTTGCTCAAACATACAATGCCTACAAATTCAGAAATAATGATGGATTTGAATAAATAAATAACGATTTGTTTGACTTATGAAAGACTAACTAAAAGTTTTGGTTTTTTTCCTAATTTAGTTAAAGTTTTGTTTATCTTCGAGCTAACTTTTATTCTTTTTCTTTTAATAAAATATGTCTGTACTATATGTTTCAAGAATAGAAAAAATACGCGTTGACTTAATTTGTAATTCACTTTATCCACAGAAAAAACCAGCTTCATGTTTTTCCCGCAGTGCACAGTAGGCACAGGGAACCTAATATTAACGAAATATAGCATATAATATTTTTTATTGGGGATTGTAAAGAGTAATCCTCTCGTTTTCTCGAAATTCCTACACGAACGAGAAAGGCGGTATTAAAAAAATAATTAATCCACGAAAACGATGCTGCCACTATATATAAAAAATAATTTTATAAAATAATATAATTTTACTTTTATGTGAAAAATATGGTAATACGATAATTTTTTATAAAAAAATAATTGGTTCAATAGAGTTATATTATACATGTATGTAACAAACGGTATTTCTATAGAAAAGATAACGTTGTTAATATTCTGGTGACCGCGACTACTGAGCTACAATAATTGGAAATATATTTTATGTGACATATTTAAATATATAAAACCGTTATGTACTTAGGTTTACATTGGTGGAAAATAATATAGAATTTAATTTCATTTTTACTTATTTTCAATAAATACTAAGCAGAAGAAACAATAAATTGAGTCACGCATAAACACTTCGGTTGAGGGTTCGAACACCTCTCGGGGGAATGAATTATTTTTATTTTCATGCTCTTGCAAGACATGTTGCGGTGTTGTTTTTCCACCACCCAACACGCAATGTTTGAATTCAGGGCGGCAAGTGGAGAACAAAGTGTATGACCACTAGTATTATTTTTGATATTTTTATTTCCTCGCCTTGTCGCTCGCATTTGTGGTATCTACCGCTATTTAAAAGGCAATGCTCAAGAAATCGGTGGAAAGTTAAGAACGAAGGTGTCTTAATGGAGAACGATGTGTCTTAACACTAGTGTTAAGACACATCACGAAGGTACTTTTAAGGGAATCTTCCCTCTGCCTATCCTATTATTTGTGGGATATAGCTAGAAGTTAAAAAAATTTATACACGTACATATATAATACTCAAAATACATGTTGCTCAAACATACAATGCCTACAAATTCAGAAATAATGATGGATTTGAATAAATAAATAACGATTTGTTTGACTTATGAAAGACTAACTAAAAGTTTTGGTTTTTTTCCTAATTTAGTTAAAGTTTTGTTTATCTTCGAGCTAACTTTTATTCTTTTTCTTTTAATAAAATATGTCTGTACTATATGTTTCAAGAATAGAAAAAATACGCGTTGACTTAATTTGTAATTCACTTTATCCACAGAAAAAACCAGCTTCATGTTTTTCCCGCAGTGCACAGTAGGCACAGGGAACCTAATATTAACGAAATATAGCATATAATATTTTTTATTGGGGATTGTAAAGAGTAATCCTCTCGTTTTCTCGAAATTCCTACACGAACGAGAAAGGCGGTATTAAAAAAATAATTAATCCACGAAAACGATGCTGCCACTATATATAAAAAATAATTTTATAAAATAATATAATTTTACTTTTATGTGAAAAATATGGTAATACGATAATTTTTTATAAAAAAATAATTGGTTCAATAGAGTTATATTATACATGTATGTAACAAACGGTATTTCTATAGAAAAGATAACGTTGTTAATATTCTGGTGACCGCGACTACTGAGCTACAATAATTGGAAATATATTTTATGTGACATATTTAAATATATAAAACCGTTATGTACTTAGGTTTACATTGGTGGAAAATAATATAGAATTTAATTTCATTTTTACTTATTTTCAATAAATACTAAGCAGAAGAAACAATAAATTGAGTCACGCATAAACACTTCGGTTGAGGGTTCGAACACCTCTCGGGGGAATGAATTATTTTTATTTTCATGCTCTTGCAAGACATGTTGCGGTGTTGTTTTTCCACCACCCAACACGCAATGTTTGAATTCAGGGCGGCAAGTGGAGAACAAAGTGTATGACCACTAGTATTCTCTACCTATCCTGTGAAATCAAAAAACTACTATGTAAAAAAAAGATTTCCCTGCTGTACGCAGATGATGCAGTGCTCATTGCATCATCAGAATGCGAGTTGCAGGCATTCTTCACTAAACATTTCCGTGAAAACCCTATTAAAGAAAAAAAACTTACCTTTAGCAAATGTTTGCTCCATGCGACTCCATATTTTATTTCGTAAAAATAGTCATGTCTTTTTTTTTCAGCTCAATGCAAAATAAATCATACCTAATTAACCTAATGTAACACAAAAAGTCAATATTTAAGACAAGTTCGTTACCTTTGACTTGTCTGTCTGACAGGTACGGGTAATTCAAAAGAAACATAATCTTTTATTTAACGCGAGTAAATTTAGAAAAACTTTGTTCAGCGACAACTTTTAGCGAAGTCAGAATTTTTTCGGTGTAAATAAACTGTGGAAAAATGCGAGTACATTTACCTAGAATGGATTAAATCAAGATTTTACGTGAAGTAGGTGGCTTGAAAAGTTGATAAGTTTTGTGTTTGGATAATGTTTTGTGTTTCTTCTGAAACGGCGGAACTCAATACCGCCTTGTCTAGCTACCAGAGCGAAAAACTTAAAATATTAAATATTTTATTTCTTCGGATGAGTATCGAGTTATTATATACCAATTCTGTCAGGGGTATAGCTGAAGTATAGAATCACCCCTCTCAGTAGTTAATATGTTATTGTAGTGTATAAACTTCCGATAGATGGACCTCACTTTGTCTGTAACATAATTCACACGAGCATGGCTGCCTAAAGGTTCCATTTTAATTGTTTAAAGTAAATAAATAAATAAATATTCCTCTTAGAAGAAATCTCTGTTGTCGAACGAATGAGTGATGAAAGAATGGCAAAAAAGATTTATGGAAAAGTGAATGGCAAGAGAGATAGGCGGAGACCTAGGTTGACCTTCGAAAACACAGTATCAAAGATACTGGAGGAAGGTCACGTAAAAAGCATGGGAAACCCCCGGAGGGCATGTATGAAGAGGTTGAGGACAGTGGACGAGGCAAAAGAGGTATGTAGAGACAGTAGCGTTTGGCGCTCCGTTCTCTCCAACTACCCCGCTAGGGATAAAGCGTGAAGCTAAGTTAAGTTGAGTTAAGAAGAAATCCATCCATTTACAGTTGCACGCTTGAGCCCCACACTTACATAACCATTGGTTGCTAAGCTAAGCTTAAGCGTTTATATAAACGAGAGATATCAAAGTCTTATTGTAACTTTTTATGGTTAGTGAATAAGTAGTGTATTTCAAAATAAATAAAAAATGCGACGTTGAAATTCTTGAATGAGTGTAATGTTTTTACGGTACAAGATATTATGAATGTAATATATAGGAGATAAATTTAGTTGAACTCTAGGCAACCGATGTTGAATTTTCATCGCCCTTATAATCTCGTTCTGAGCGTTCGGGTACAAAATCTTGAATATAGTATATATACAAAGATATATTATGTTTTTGATAAAACCTAAACATATAAAACCTATCCTATTTGTTCTGTGTAACTATTAAAACTGAATGTTTTACACAAAAGTGCTTTTCATAAAAGTCGTCTTCGTCTTTTTACACAATTATTTCCGATTTAGAGGCCAGCCGTGGCGCAGGGACACAAGCGTGCTACTGTAAACGCGACAAACGGTTGTGGGTTCGATTCTCACTCGGGGAAAATATTTAATATTTTCCTTAAGTGGTTCTTGTTCTGTCAATCAACACGCAATACCTCAAGTAAACTAAATTCCAGATTCCACCTGTCTACCCTACTTTATCGGAATATAACTTAAAAAAAATTAAACAAATAATTACGATTCGAAGAGAAAATCTAGTCTTAAAAAAATCATTACCACGCTCCTCCCAATTTTCCGAGATATTGCGGGTTGAGTGGAGAAATGAAATAATTCATTCCTTCGAATGAGACGGAATTGAACCCACAACCGTCATGATTATAGTCAACCACTATCTAACAGCGCCATGACTACTTATACTTATTAATTAAAAATGTATTACACTTGTATTTAAATAAATCAAATTAAAAAATTAAAAATTAGCTTCACGCTGTATCCCGCACACAGCAGGGTAGGCAGAGGGAACCTAGTGTTAAGACACTCCGTTCCCCACTTTCTGCTGAATTCTGGACGCATTGCGTGTTGAGTGGCAAGACTCAACGCCGCGCTTGCCTCGACTCCAGAGCGAAGAAATGGAAAATATAAATTTAAGTAAATATTTCATCTCCTCGAGTGGGGATCGAACCCACAACCAATCAGTTTTACAGTCACACTTTGTGCCACTGCGCCACGACTGGCGTCAATTTGTATTTAAAAAAGCAAATAATGATTTTGATTGAAATATTTCATTATTTTCTAGTCACATTAGACTATTCTACTATTGATTTCTGATATTTCATAACGATTGGACGTTATGATCTGTGATTTATAGCGCAGCAGTCGGTACACTCTATTTTTAAGCGACAAAATTGCTGGATTTATTAAAGCTAGAACTTTTCATTTATTCCATTTTACTGCAGTAATATCTACAACTTACTGATAAATACTATTGCATGTAATACGTAGATTTATTGTAACAAAAAGTACTTAGTTGTAGTAGTATAGTTATTGCTCTGTAAAAAGAAATTTATTTTTAAATAATTTTAATTCCCAAATCATTTGAAAACATAATGTTTCTACCATTATATACTATTATTATTTATTACTAACCTGTAAACAGAAACAACATTAAAAGCTTTTTCTTCAAATATTATATTTTAAAATTACACGTTGCAGAAACCCCGGTTTATTCACCAAAACCAAAGACAATTTTACTATTCATGCTGTTCTAGAATGATCACAGAGCAAAATGCTGCCATAGATAATATTAAGGCGTAGGACCTCTAAGGTCATGTGCAGACTATTTATAATTGAATGAAGAGTAAAAGAACTTTATTTACATGAATATACATTTTGAACTGTAGAGTTCTATATTTACGCACAAAATTTGCTTTTTTGAACTTTAAATTCATACTTTTATACACAACTATATTGCAAAATCCTTGATTGTTGTTGTATAAATATAATGATGAATAAATATGATAATTTTTGCGAGTTAAATCATATGAGATAAAAAAAACAATAAATGTAAGTAAACTATACTTTAATCCAAATTACAGTTTAGATAACAATACTAAAATAATAAACCAATTTCTTATCTAATTATAAGTAAAGTTCAAAAAGACAAAGACGAGCGGGGATCGCTATTATAAATATTTAGGGAAATAATATAATACTTATAAGCATCGTGGACAAAGTAGCAGAGTCGAAAAATATATGTGCTATGGTTGTGGGTTCACTCAATCAGGAGGATATTAAAATATTTACAATTTCAACGTATGGTAGAATCAGAGTATCGAGCAATGCAACACAACTAGCGATATCTTAACAAATGCCGGAAAGTGGAGAACTGAGACTCTTTACACTATTTATTATTAATATATGCAAGAGATAACTCTAAACCAAAAATTGTTTATTTTATAAATAAAATGACACAATTCTAAGTATATCCTTTAAAAGGCCCCACGTTCAAATGTCACTCTACAACATAAACGTCGAGTTAAAGTAAATAAATTGCCTAATTTGTATTTCCAACGTCCGCTACGACTGGATGGATGCCAGCTCGTTGTTGGACTTGTAT
>DWQW01007876.1:0-14497 GCA_018249695.1 Heliconius erato demophoon | reverse complement strand
GCTGCAGAAGTGAAAGAGGAAAGTATTTCGAAGATTATTTGGTAAGTCAACCATTTATATATGCAAATAGGCGAAATTAAGAGACTGCTTCTTCAATCAACGCTGTGTGTTTCGAAGTAACATAATATTATATTATTTCATATCTATCGAGACGGTACATACTTTCGCGAAGTAAACGTGGTTTTTGCGTCGTAAATCTTGTTTTGGCCGTAAATTCTGGGACAAAAACTAGCCTATATGTAGCTCCACAGGAGGTAGAAGATTAGAATCTTCTACCGAAATTTGCATAAATATCAGTTCAGCTATTGCGGAGATTAATCCGGACAAACAGAAAGATAGATTGTATCTCTAGTAATAAATATATTTGTTATTTCCAGCTTAACTCCATTGCAAATAAGCGAGCGTACGTGCAAGGTGGGTCAGGCGCTGTGCGCGTCGCCGTGCCCCGACGCGCCGCTGTCCGTGGCGGTGGGCGGCGACAACAAGCAGAACTACATAGAGATGGTGGACCTCAGTACCAATGAAGAGAGTAAGTATGCCTTGTTTTTTTGCGTTGTTGAGTTCTGCCACTCAACACGCAATACCTCCAAAGTCGGCAGAAAGTGGGGAACGGAGTGTCTTAATACTAGGTTCCCTCTGCCTACCCTGCTGTGTGCGGGATACAGCGTGAAGCAAATTTTTTTTTATACGCACTTCAAAAATATATTTGTATATACATATAATATTTTTTATTATAATATTTTTTTTTACTTCTTGTTTAAATCTTTTTTGTTTACAGTTTTAAATCGTTTCGGCTCACGAGTGAAACCACCGAATGCTGCACAGACCAGTGAAGCTATGGACACATAGAATTTTTTATTATTGTATTAATTATATTATGTGAAAATATATTTATATTATATGAAATATTGGCTTTTTATTTACTTATTTTGTCTGTTTTCTTTTTTATTGCGGCCCCTGTGCGGCTTTGACCTCTAGTGCTAGTATTTATTTTATATTATTTAAGTGTATTTAGGGAAAACTGGTTGATTATTTTAGTATGGACATCAGTAGCTAGACTAGGCTAGTATTACTGTTGGGCGTTACTGTTATATTTTTATAATGAATTATTCGTTATATTATATTTTTTAATTGTTGTTTTAATATTAATGTATTATATTATTTTCATTTAGGAAGCTTCGTCATATTTTTGAATCGTCTGTCCCACAGTGCCTAAAGACAAAAGTCTTCAATCATTGCGTCCTACCTGTCATGACTTACGGAGCTGAAACGAGGACACTCACCGTAGGGCTGGTTCATCAGGTGCGATGGAACGCGCAATGCTCAAAGTTTCTCTGGCAGATAGAATCCGCAATGAAGCGATTCGCCAGAGAACCAAAGTCACTGACATTGCACGAAGAATCAGCACGCTGAAGTGGAACTGGGCCGGCCATGTCTCCAGACGTACCGACGATCGATGGAGCCGATACGTGTTAAACTGGAGACCGCGCTTAGGCAAGCGTAGTGTAGGACGCCCTGCAGCACGATGGGCAGACGATTTAAAGAAGGTGGCTGGCGTCGGATGGATGCGGGAAGACCGGGATGGTTGGCGCTCGATGAGGGAGGCCTACGTCCAGCAGTGGACGGCGATAGGCTGATTACATTATTTTCAACTTAAATATAATACAATGACAAAATGTAAGTAGTTCAGACTAATATCAAACAAAAAATAATTGTTATTAGCTGTATTTTAACGTAAGTAATATTTGGCCTTTCTGCCATTGAGTGTTGAAAATAAATAAGGATTAGAACATTAGAAATTTATAATTAATTATATTATCTGCTGTTTGTTATAACGCCCAACTTTAGCTAGTATTTAATCGTAATTAAATAAATTGATTTTGCTCGCAAAAAAAATGTCCGTATATATAAGAAAAATGTTTAGTTGTTTCATATTAATCTAGGTAGGTGACGAGCACGCGCGCCCGACAACGTGGTTTTTAATCCCAATCTCACAGGAACCTAGGATAAAACAGCAGCTTATATTTTGATCCCTATCCGCTATCTATCTTTCTGTGAAAGTACCATAAAAATCGGCTCACTTCTTTCCGAGATTAGCTCAGAAAACAAATTTAAAATCTTTGATTTTCACGATTATTACACATTTTAAATAAAACTATTTTAACCGGATTAATCGCGTATATTTTGTACTTTTATACATTTTTGGAAACCCGACGTTTCGAACACTTTGCAGTAGTCCGTGGTCACGGGTAGACTGTGGCGTGGACGTGACCACGGACTACTGCAAAGTGTTCGAAACGTCGGGTTTCCAAAAATGTATAAACATACAAAATATACGCGATTAATCCGGTTAAAATAGTTTTATTTAAAATTTAAAATCGTTTGTAAGCGTCGTGTAATGAATATTTAAATAATACATATAACACTTATAAAGCAACAAACGATATTGAAATCCCGCACACAGCAGGGTAGGAAGAGGGAACCTAGTGTTAAGACACTCCGTTCCCCACTTTCTGCCGAATTCTGGAGACATTGCATGTTGAGTGGCGGAACTCAACGCCACGCTTTCCTCGACGCCAGAGCGAAGAAATGGAAATGAAAATATAAATATTTTTTGTCTTCGAGTGGAGATCGAACCCACAACCAGTCGATTTAAAGGCACACTTTGTACAACTGCGTCACTGCGAAGACTGTCCTGAATTTTATTTACTTGTAATTATGTGGGCCGATCCCGGCGGCACTGCAATGCCGGGCCGACCCGCGACAGGAGTGGAGCGAGCCCCGAGCATCCCGTCAGCTTACAAAAATCAGTTTAATATACTGGTCCCGCGGTGCGGGAACTTTCAGATATTAAGCTGAAAAGAACAGATACTACACTTTGATCTTAGCCAAAAGGCCGAGAAGCGATAATTAATTTGGAGAAATTTTTGGTAGTCACTAAACGCTAGAAAATCTTGCCAGCGCGATTCAGAAATCGGCATAAAATGTACAACGCCATCTATTTTTTGAGATATGAACTATAAGGGTTTTGCTTTTGTTTTGTTTCATTTTAAAATTGTGTTTTGGTATCGTGTTATTATTTACGAGCTTCGCCCGCTTAAACTACATGATAATTGATTTAATAAACAGAATTCATTGACAACTATAATTACTTCTAATATGATTTTTTATTACTTTAATCTGTAATATTTTAACTTGATTTTTTTACTACATTATCGTAATTTCTATATGGTTTTTTGATTGTTTTCTATTAAAAAATACTATCAATATTATTTGATATTTATACATTATACATAAAACTCATTATTTCTTATACGTATATATTTTTGTAACATTACGTTATTTTTATCTATATTCTTCTTCCGTCTTAAAAAAGTACCATATTTTTAAATAGAATGTTAAATAAGTATTTAATTATATACTAAACAAAGTAATCACCCCCGGCCACGAAACCGTGTAACACCAAGGAGCTACAGGTGTGTTGCCGGCCTTTAAAGTGGAGATAGACGCGCCTTTTGAAGGTACCCAAGTCGTATCGACCTGGAACCCTGCTGCGGGTAGGGCATTCCACAGTAGTGTGGTGAGTGGAAAAAAAATCCTACGAAACCGAAAAGTATTGGAGTGCCACGTATCCGGACGGTGTGGATGGCACTTGTGACTATTTTGAGGTTAGAAAATTCGGCGGCAGGTAACAGGTCACTCCTCCAGAACACTCCCTAAATAACTAATTATTCATATTTTTTAAATTCTTATGTATGTAAATATAATTTATTTCTCAACATACCAATTTCACATAAATAAAAGATATAATATATGTGCACCATTACCAAACATTGATTAGCCATATTAAATGTTGCCATAATGTCGCTCATTTACAATTTAGCTCGGCCATCACTGCAAAGAAAAACGATTTACATATTATTATAAAATACACAAGCACAAGCGTGCGACTGTAACGGCGACGGTTGGGAGTTCAATTCCCACTTACTAACTCACACAGAATATTTTCTTTTTCTAACTCTGACATTGAGGCTAAGCGCGGTTTTGCATTCTTACCACGAAATGCTTTAAGAATTCGGTGAAAAGCGGTGGAGAACAAAATGATTTAATACTAGGTTCCCATGTCCCCCCTGCCTAAAGGCATAAATAATAAAAAAAGATATTACAATGCATATTTGTCAAATTTATTTGCCAATGTAGACCAAGTTTCTACAATATTAGATGACTATTTTTGGCACAAACTTCAAAACCAGAATAAATAGTGCATATGGCAAGAAGATTCTTTAAACAGAAATATATTTAAAAATTTTCGGGGTCGTACCCATAAGCCAAACCCTATTACCTAGACTTTGTTATCTCTCTGCCTGTTTGTCTGTCATGAGGCTGTATTTCATGAACAGTGATAGTTAAAAAGTTAAAATTTTTACCGATTATGTATTTTTGTTACGACTTTAAGAACAAATACAAAAAAATAAAAGAAAATAAGTATTTTAGGACAAATTTTGCTCTCATACAAAAAGCGAAATGAATTTCGTTTTTATAGATAATAAATAGTGCGGCACCCTTCGTTCACGAGTCCGACTCGCACTTGGCCGGGTTTTTTTAAAATAAAATATAAAAAAAAACTATTTAACTTTTCTTATATAAATGACTTTATTCGCAATATGATGTTGAGTAAGTACATGGGAAGTAATAAAACGAAATATTGTAACTGAGATTTATATTTGCAACATTACTTATAATTATCTAAACAAAACAAAATAAATACATATTAGGCAAAGGCATCTATTTGTTTGTTTATAGTAAAGTCAAAAATATGCTCTAGAAAACTCGCTCTAGACCAAGAAAGAGAAAGATACAAAATATAAAAGAAATGTATAAACATTTTATTACTTTTATTAATTATTTATTATTATATAATGTTTAATTAAAATACGTATTATGAAATTGTAAACCGTCTATAATAAGATATATGTATATATTTATTGAACATTCTAAATATTGCTTATTACTCTTTAATATGTAGTTAATGCATTTAATTTGTACATATTCAATAATAATCTACAGTGCAATTCTAATATAAGGAACTCTAAAATACTAATTTTGTACTAAGTGTTTTAATTGTTAATATTAATATATTTATTTTAAAAAAGGATAAAATACTATTAATAACATGTAAATGACGATTGTGTGATGTAGGATCGACGTTAACAATTAAATAAGTGATAAAGAAAATAAACAAAGTTGACTTATCCCAATATACATCAATTAATTCTGTTTATGAGGACTGATTCATATCAGTACGGATTTTTATAATATAACAAAAAAAAACAAAATTAACTAAATTTTGAGAAAAATATTTTTTTGTTTGTTCTTTTTACACTCCCCCTCCTTCTATTGGTCTCATGTGTATGTATATACATTAAAATGTATGTATTATATATTATAGCTTCTAAACTCTAATACTGTAATAGTATTAGTAGATCAATTAAAGAAAAGCTGTAGGAAACATTCTTTTTTGAACCAATAAGGCCTCTCGTTACTATTGAACACTTTCTAACGGCAGTGTTGCTATATGAAAAATAATCTCTTGCCGTCCAATTAAATAATAAAATATGATTTCATTTTTTATATTGGTAAATATATTTTTCTACGATTGGTGTTGCCAGTTAACATATCAGCCGTTATTTAAAGATTATTATGTTGTGTACATAATATACCATATGTATTTAAATAGCGATCGTATAAGCGATTTTTTTCTAATGTAAATGCCATATTCGTTGTTTTTTTTTAAATTTGAGTATTATAATACAAAAAAA
Source organism: Heliconius erato demophoon (assembly GCA_018249695.1). Lineage (NCBI taxonomy): Eukaryota > Metazoa > Arthropoda > Insecta > Lepidoptera > Nymphalidae > Heliconius > Heliconius erato. The sequence goes on along the minus strand of DWQW01007876.1, from coordinate 8,678 downwards.
AACATCTAAAGAATGTTAAATTAAATGCCTACAGACACTATATCTGTGCTATACTATACTGTGTGTGCGTATAACTATAAGGACCCCACAGGCAAAAAATCGCTTACACAAAAATATCTACTTTACAACAACAATAACAATATTAAAAAAATACTAAATAAACAAAAAGAAAAAAAATAAAATTACTCATTCTCCGGGAGTTTAGTGACGGCGTCGTGTATAGCACTAGCCACGTACGCGACATTGCTCGGATTTAGGCCACAAATATTAATTCTTCCAGAACGCAGTAAATATATATGATGTTGATTGATTAGGTATTCCGATTGCTTCGCGGTAAGACCCGTGTAAGAGAAGAGGCCTATTTGTTTGACTATGTGGTCCCAGTTGCCGGGGGTGCCAAGTCTGAAAGGGAATTATTTTTATTATTAGTAAAAAGGAAGCTTATTCATCAGTTAAAAAAAACAGCTTATTCAGATTATAGGAGTAATGTCAAATATTATTTGAGTAATAGTTAGGTGCAAGAGTTGCATATATGTATTAGAAAAAAATAGAGCTAACAAAAAATTTATATAAAAGTCAAAACTGCTTCTGAAGATTTATAAAAAAAGATATAGAAAATAACATACTTTATAAGCTCAGCTCTTAGTGCTTCTCTCATTTGGATGACTCTGGATGACATTAGCTTGATGTGATCTCTCCTGAAAATAAAAAAATATATGAATAATCCCATACTGGATAATAATAATAATAATCATGATTATTTAACAAATTGAATTATTATATTGTAAATTTGGTTAAATATTTAGAAATGTATAAAAAAATCAACTTAGTGCGTCTTTTAATATGGCTTAATTATCTAAGAAGTTTAAATAGTTTGTTAGGTTACTAAGAGACCAGAATCAAGCACGATACGTTCTTATTCTTATTAGTCAATATTTTCCTATCTAAGTATGTAAATAACACTATAAAAAAGAAAATAACGTTAAAATATGAAATTAGCTTTGCTTTTCTAACATAGTACGAGTCGGCGGTACTCACCACTCGTCGAACAGCTTGTGGTCGGCGAGCACGTTGGCGACGACGCGCGCGCCGTGCGCGGGCGGGTTGGAGTACATGCCGCGCACGATCCACGTGAGCTGCGACTTCAGCGCCGGCACCAGCGCCGCGTCCGACACCACCACCGCCAGGTTGCCCACGCGCTCGTCTGGTGCGTGGAGGGTAGTGGGTTATTATTTTTCTTAAGTATACACCATCCAAGGGGAAAACTCACGTAAAATGGTCACCAACATTCTTTATAAGTAAACATTTTTAAGAAATGTCCGTTATATTCAAGATAAAATTTAGTTTAGAGTTGATTTCAGGTTACTTATTTAGAAAACGTATAAAAAATTGAATGTAGCGGGATTCGAACTCGCGCCTCCAAATTTTTATACGTTTTCTGAATAAGTATTTTTCTTTTCTAAGTGTGGAATAACACTTATATAATTGTACGGGTCAGTCGCGACACTCTAACCTAACACTTACTAGTATCACATATAAAGTAAAACATTGCAAGGCCGTATAAAAAAAATATGAAGATTAATCAACATATTAGTGTTTGTCTTCGTACGCGTATTAGGCTTTTATAGAGTAGTTATGATTGTGCTTTCATTGAAAAAGCACTCGAACACGGATAAAAATCATAAAATGAAAATAATAATCTTACGTTTAAAATGTTGAAGAATCTTGATATTTTTATTTGCTATGGGTTTGAAATATTTAACCCTATATACTAAACGTGTTTACTATTAGTGGTGTGGTAAAGAAGAATGATTTAATTTAATAAATAATAAAAATATTATATATTTTTTATAGATCCAGTTATATTTTTAACGACATTTCATGAAAAGACCTTTTTTTTATATACATATAATGAAATAAAACTCACTGTACAATCCAAAGTTCTTAGCGTAGGACTGTGCGCAGACAAGCTCGAACCCGCGCTTCACGAAGTAGCGAACCGCCCACGCGTCGCGGTCCAGGTCACCCGACGCGAAGCCCTGGTAGGCGCTGTCGAAGAACGGGAATAGCTTGCGTTCCTTAACAGAAAATAATCTACACTTGTATACTAATATTATAAAGCTGAAGAGTTTGTTTGGTCGACCGCGCTAATCTCAGAAATTATTGGCTTAAAGTGAAATGAATTATTCCTGACTTTACTGACAAATGAATCGTTGATTTGTTTGGATGCCAAGTTCTGTATTTACCCAGGACATAACGCGTTTTGGAGTTTTAAAATTTTTCTTGGCTATATTTCAAGAATAAGCTATACACAAATATGCAAATAAATACCTAATACCTGTACGTAAAAAATTGTCCAGTCAGATCCTGACCTTGAATTATGTACTGAGTGAACTCAGAACTTGGCACCTATATAGATTTCTATACATATTTTTTTTCTGATGAAATCCCGAATCACGCATCTTAAGCTAATCTCAATTTTCAAATTGTCGTCCTGATCAATCTTATTTTCTTAAATTTATTTTTGATACCAACTTACCATCGTAGAATTTTATAATTATTTTTATCTAAATAATACAGTTATATATAACTTTACTTTCATATTCTATTAATAGATTTTTTTAAAGTCAATCGTGGATGAAAAAGTTTAATATAACATAATTTATAAATATCAAAAGTAGCCAAAGTATGTTAAGGACGGAGTTGCCCATACATCGCATGGGGTATATCTATAGCTGTAAACGTGACAGGTTTTTTTTTTTAATTTTATCCGATAACGAGGTTAAAGCGCGGTGTTGAGTTGCCCCACTCAATACACAAAGCCTGAAGAATTCGGCGGAAAGTCGAGAACGGAAGTGTAAGACACTACGATAGGCAGAGGGAACCTAGCGTTAACATACTTCCGTTAACCGCTTACTGCCAAATTTTTGAGGTATTGTGTTTTAAGTAGCAGACCTCAAAGTCACAGTTCGTTACCAGAGCGAGGAAAACGAAAATATTAAATATTTCATACCAACGAATGGGAATTGAACCCAATATCGCGCGATTGAAGTCGCAAGATTGGGCTCTGCACTCACTCATATAATGTATTGATTATTTTTAAGTTCAGATTAACATTACTATTTAAAATACTGTAGTGAAGCTTAAAATAGACATTGTTGTATTTAAAGAGAGAATTTTGTTTACGACCTCGATTTTGGCAACCGGTGCAAGATATTTTTAGGACTTCTATATTTGTGACGAAAATATAAATATGCATTAATGATTGCTTGTTTGTGTTTAGAGATCAGAGTTTATTTATTTTGGGAGTTAATTCCAAAATTATAATTTACTCGACAACAAACTTTTTTAGCTTGTTCTAGAATCTAGTGTGAAGGCACTCAGTTCTCCGCTCCGCCCAAATTCGAGATAATGCGTGTTGAGTCGCGCAACTTAACGTCACATTTTGTTGTACTAGAGTTTAGAGACAACCACCGCGTTTTAGAGTCAGACGTTGTCTGACACTGCGCCACGAAGTCTAAAATCGATATCTAAATATAACAAAAGTAAAGGCGAGTCGCACAGGGGCACAACCGTGTGACTGTAAACGCTACAGGTTGTGGGTTCAATTCCCACGGGAGGAAATAAAATATTTAATATTTTCATTACTTCGTTCTGTTGCTGCGTTGAGTTCCACCACTTAACACGCAATGCCTCCAGAATGCTTAGGAGAGAAGGTACGGACGAGTCTTAATGGGAACAGAGTGACTTAACACTAGGATCTCAGATTCTCTCTGCCTATCTGCTATACGCGGGATATGGCGTGAAGCTGGAAAAAAAACTCCATAAACATAAAATCACCAAACACCACCAACCTCCATAACATCAGCAATCTTTATCCACTGCTCCTGAGTGGGGTCGATACCGGTGGGGTTGTGAGCGCACGCGTGGAGTATTATCACGGAATTCTCTGGAGCATTCTTCAGGTCCTCGATCATACCCTCGAAGTCTATTGCGCGGTTCTTGGCGTCCCAGTATCGGTAGGTCTTCGGCTGGGTGAAGCCGGAATTTACGAATACTAGATGGTGGTTTTCTGGAAATATTAATGAATATTGTGTTAATATCTATAAAGCACAGCATGCAAATGTAAATATGACGGTTGTAGATTTGATTTCCACTAGATGGAATTAATTATTTAATACTTTTGTTACCTCGCTCTGGTATCAAGACAAAGCGCGGCGTCAAACTCAACTCAAAAGAGTGTAAAACGGAGGTGTGTGGCTACCACCAATGCTATATGCGGGAAGTTTAAAAAACTTAAAAGAAAGATTATTCATTCAGTATGATTTGTGTAAAAGTTAATTATGTTTTAGCTTTACGCTTCTGCCGCACTCCTAATGTAGACAGAAAAGAAAAACCAGACAAGCGCGAGTCGGGCTAGCCCACCAAGGGTTCCAAGCTTAGCTTAACCCCAGGACCCATTCATATGATACGTCACTTGAAATAGCGGCTTTAATCGCAAATTTTGCATATGCATTGCAGGCTATAAATTTTTAGGATTTCACTACAAATGTATAGTTTTCAGATTTTTTTCTGAACTAGTAGAACACTGTAGATACTAGCTGCTAAATAATGTCGAAATACGCGTTTTTTGCGATATAAACGGGGCCGCAAACTATGAGGCCTAAAAATAAAGGTAAGACCCTCTGTTCTCGTCTTTCGTATACGTGTGGTATCTTAGTGTTTCGCTTTATTTTACCACACTAGGAAAATAGTTCAATTAAATATATTTTCCTTAATTAGCGATCGAACCCGCTACCATCACGTGAACAGTGAGCCACTGCCCCAATACGCCGTGATGTCGTTATCGATTCGATTTTCTAATATACCAATAGGTATGTAAATACAAATAATGGAGGACATATGCGTAAATGTCCGAGTATATAAAAACATTTAATAACAGTTGACCTCCTTTATCAAAAATATGTTACTACTGAATTTAACGTACTTTACGTAATATTTATCTGTGCATGAAATATGGTAAAATAGTCTTAATTTGTTTTTTAGTTTCACGCTGTATCTTTCAAATAGCAGGGTTAGGCGAATAGTAGTGTTAAGACTCTCCGTTTTGCACTCTCCGATCAATTTTACAGTAAATGAAAATATTAAATAAATTCATTCCTCATGTGGGAATCGAAACTACAACAACAGTCGTCGCCGTAAGTGTTTTATTTTCTAAATGGAAATCGAACTTAAACTCCTCAGTTCTCAACAGAGACTATTACTAACATAGTAAATAAAGTTAGTAATTTAAGTAATAAAAAAATTAAATCACCTTGACGCTGTATCCCGCACACAGCAGGGTAAGCAGGGTAGGAATATAGTGATAAGACACTCTGTTCCCCACTTCCCACCGAATTTTTCGAGGCATTGCGTGTTGAATGGCGGAGTTCAACGCCGGGCTTTTGCCTTGGTGCACGAGCGAAGAAATTAAAATATTAAGAAATAATCATTTAGTCCCTTGAGTGGGGATCGAACCCACAACCGTCGCCTTTCAGTCACACCCTTGTGCCCCTGAGCCACGACGGCCTATACATTTAAATCATAAAAAGTCGTTTTCCATTACCAAGTGAATTATAGAAAAACATTAAAATCGTTATCAAGTCTATAAAACTGAGCGGATCGTATCCGATAAAACATTATTTCTATATTAACAGATTCGATTATAAGCAAATAATCTTATCACACACTCGTCTTTTAAGTTAGATAACAAATATATTGTTTTATTTCATAATTTACTTTTTATACTACTTTTATTTTTTTTTTAAAAAAGATTAATTTTTCGACTTGATTTTCCACTCTCGCCTGTTTAAGAATATTGTTTAAACGTATAAACAAAAAATATTTTATATAAGTATCATTTAGCTTAGCATAGGCCAAGGTTGTTTTGCTTTTAGCATCAAAGTATCTATATGAAAAATTCTTTTATTATTGAAAATGTTACATGACTTCACTTACCACGTAGTTCTAGCTTTTAATGTGATAAATTAATACGTCCATAGAATAATAAATGTAAGGATGAACAAAATTGTACAACTAACATTAAATTATTATTTTTAAAAACTAAATTAGTAATAATTCGCGGCGTCGAGTTTCGCTATTGACCACGCAATGCCTCCAAAATTCGGCATAAAGTGGGAATTGGAAGTGTCTCAATGGGAACGGAGTGTCTTAATATTAGGTTTACACTGCCTATTCTGCTATGTGCGGGATACAGCGTGCTATAAAAAAACAAAAAAAACTAAGACAGTATTTTACATTACAAAACTTACCCCATGTTGGATTTGAATAGTAGAATGTGGAGTATTTCAAGTGTTTGCTTAGAAGCTCAGCGCCGACTCGCAGTCCACCTGTGCCCGACAGTGTTTGGACTCCAAAAGTCTAATTAAAAAGAAAGGATATTAAAATATATATCTAAACAGCGAAACTCATAATCAAAATAGAATAAATTCGGCGAAAAGTGGAGAACGGAGTGTTTAACATTAGGTTCCCTCTGGCTACCCTTCTGAATGTGCGACACAGCATGAAGCAGAAAAAAAATAGTACCTATATAGCAAAATATAGTAGAGAAATTAAATAAAAATAAATTAATTAAGAGCTTAGTAGCAAAATTATTTAGAATATATATTTTGTTATTGTTCAAGAATTTGTTCTTTTACATGTTAAAATACTTTATATATAAAAGGACTTGTGCTGACTGACTGAGGTAAGACGCACGCAGAGCCGTAACCGCTAATGGTAGAAACGTGAAACTTGGGCAGATGTTTATTTTCATATTCTGGACATCCACTTTAGAAGGGAATTTGAAAAATTTTAACCCTAAAGGGATGAAATAGGGGTTGAAAGTTTGTATGGAAAAAAATTGTAATCTGCACCGATTTTTATAAAATTTGAAATTCAGACTCTTAAAAATATTTCATTGGACACGTGTTTCATGGTTTGTAAGAATTCAGCTCCTAAGGGTTCAAATAAGGGGTTGAAAGTTTATATGGAAAAAATTTTAAATTGCCACCGATTTTTATAAAAATTTAAATTCAGACTGTTAAAAATATTTTATTGAACACGTGTTTCGTGGTTTTTTTAGAATTCACTCTTAATAAGCGGGCGAAGCCGCGCGCGCCCTCTAGTACTTTATAAAATCAGCACCACGTTGTATCGCAGTACGTAAATATTTCATCTCGTCGAGTGGGGATCGAACCGACAACCAGCCGGTTTTACAGTCACACTTCGTGCCCCTGCGCCACGACTACTTTATAAAATATTAAAATGTTCATTAAAATCAAGTATTATTCTTTTATCGTTTACGCTAAGAACTACAGTGAGTTGGCTACTTTTAGATACTACTGTGACGTATCATAGTTTTGATAATTTTGATATTGTGAATATAAACATTATTAATCAGTCAAACTACATATACAACGTTTTGAAATAAATTACTATTAAAAAAAAACGTTCGCTCATACAAAAATTGTAATTTAGTTTTTTCTAAATTAAAAGTTGAATTTACGAACTTTAATAAAGTATTAAAAATATTTAAAATATTACATACTTGGCCAGCGGCAATCACAGGGTTGTCTTCTCCCAGAAGCATAGACACTGAAGCCTTGCTGAATTGTTCTAAGCCTGAAAAAAATGGTAAATTCAAATTTTTGCAATGTCTACTATATTTCAGAAGAAAAAGGAGGAAGGTAGATAATCTAATTACAAATTAGTAAAGCATTGGCTTCATTATATTGACAGTTGGTCGCTTATATAACTTAATATTTTTTTTCTATGCGCCTATTTTTTTTTAGTTTCACATTTTATCATATCATTTATAGCAGAGAATGTAGAGAATATCTAATCTCAAGATCTCTCTTCGCTTTCCATCAGGTCTAGGTAAACGGTGGAACTATATAGATGCCTCGCTTCGTCGCACCAAAGCGGAGAAATGAAAATAATTCACACCCAGAGAGTGAATCGAACCCACAATCGCGATTATTGAAAAAAGGAGAAATATAAGAATTGAATTCACACTTTTTCCGCACAATTCAGGGTACTATTACACCTAAACAAATGTTTATGTTATTAGGAGTTTTGTTTTTCAATTAAAAAAAGATGTAGCAATATTATAAAATTGTAAAATTTTAAATCTGATACAAATCTATGGCCGTATTTTATCATCGATCAAAGGAGGAAAAAAGAAATAATCAAGGAGGAAAAACAGACCGTGTGATAAATATTTGTGATTTAAATAAAAAAACGATAATACCGTACGATCAAAAATATGCCAACCTGAATGGAATTGAATTCCCTATAATAACAGATCTCTTTCCTCATACGTAAATTTTATTTAAAATGATTTCAAATAATATGCTTGTCATTGTATAAATATCTTATCACGTAAATTTATTATTCTTTAAATACGTCAATATCTCCCATAGAAACAAACATTTTTAAAAGGAAGACATTTTCTTCGGAAAGACAAGTTTAAAATAGAGATATAACTTTAGCGTCTAAAATAATTTTATACCGACTCTTAGCGAAAAAAATATTGACTTATATGTTTAAAGCCTGGATATGACAATCTTACAAACCGGCGATGGTAACTATAGTTCAGCCATTGTAGAGGCCTATATATACATATAAAGAGGCTCAGC
>DWQW01007875.1:0-14497 GCA_018249695.1 Heliconius erato demophoon | reverse complement strand
TCAACACGCAATGCCTCCAGAATTCGGCAGAAAGTGGGGAACGGAGTGTCTTAACACTAGGTTCCCTCTGCCTACCCTGCTGTGTGCGGGATATAGCGTGAAGCTAATTTAATTTAATTTTTAATTTATTTAGGTCACCTAGAAGTGGGTTAGGTTTCTGTTGAGTGAGTGAGTCAGTCACAAAAATGCCGATGTTTACAAGTTAATATATCAATAACCGTTTGAGTTAAATCGTAGATTCAAAAAATGTTTTAGTGATTTTAACATATGTGCTAAAATTTCATGTATTTAGATTAATTGGTTTCCGAATTATGAAGTAAAAATTTAAGGCAAAGCCCGGCGTTGAGCTCTGTCACTCAACATGTAATGCCTCCAGAATTCGGCAGAAAGAGAGTAACGGAGTGTTTTAACACTAGGTTCCCTCTGCCTACCCTGCTGTGTGCGGGGTACAGCGTGAAGCTGATAACAGTAAAAAAAAATAGATTGAAATTAGGTTCGTGCAATATACATATTGAGCGTTGCCAGATTTTAACTTGGCCGCACACGCTGGCGCGTCTCTTGATTTCAAAATTGTCAAGACGAAGGCATGAATATTATGTGGCTAAGCGTTTTGATGTTTGTTTTACGTTCTCATGGTCACGGCAGTTATCTGTTGTTTATATTAGCGATTGACGAATATTTGTCAAGTGAATATGTATAGCTGTATGATGTGAGCAGGATATGTCGATGATTGTTTTTAGTTTTTTAATGGTACCTATAGCTTAAAATCAAAAAAAAACTAGAATATTTTTAGGTAAGATGTGATATTAACATTTTGAAAACTCACTTTATGTATTAATGTTTATTTTTTGTACTACGAACAATATGTTTCGCATGATGGTTTCTTTTTTACTGACTTTTCGCTCCAACAAAACAAATCATAAAGATGGTCGTATCGCTAAGAAAATCATATATTTATGTAAAATGACCCATTAAGATATAATGTGTATAATATGAAAGAATTATGAAATTGATTAAGAAAAATACGTAAAATAGTAAGGCAGATATTGCGCTTTTACTATATGAGTACCTGCATAAAAAGTATAAATTATGAAAATACCTCATTTCTAAAATCTGACACTATTATACATATAATAATATATTAAACCGCTGACCAAATGACGGGCTAAAATGTAAATTCATTCATTTGTTCATCGTAGAAATATTATAAATGTATTAAATCCAATTTTATAAAGGTCACAAAATGAGTTTCGATTTCACAAACGTTAATAAACCTTTATAACCAAAGTCTTTACCGCAAAAATCGAAGTAATCATTTGGGATTTATTCAATTGACCGTAATACGTAATAGAATAGGAGATAAATATATCTGAAACTTAACATGACTAACATAATGTATGCTGTGACATTATTAGAATAAATATATATATATTAGAGGCCAGTCGTGGCGCAGGGGTACAAAGTGTGACTGTAAACCGACTGGTTGTGGGTTCGATCCCCACTCGAGGAGATGAAATATTTACTTAAATTTATATTTCCATTTCTTCGCTCTGGTGTGGAGGCAAGGAGCGGCGTTGAGTTCTGCCACTCAATACGCAATGCCTCCAGAATTCGGCAGAAAGTGGGGAACGGAGGTCACACTAGGTTCCTTCTGCCTACCCTGCTGTGTGCGGAATACAGCGTGAAGCTGATTATTATTATTAAAATTATATTAGTTAATCTAATAAACAAAAACTACCCATTGTGGGTAAATACAATAAACATAAACTTCCGTAAATACTATAAAATCGTTGGTAATCGTAACAAAAGTCACAAACGCCCCAGACGCCGCCGGCACCCGGACGCCGGCTATTATCTTCCACGTCGCGTCCTCCACACTCCTCAGCGGATCATGTTGGACTAAGTAAAATTGCAAAGAAATCCCTCTTCCTATCCTCCCCTCCCTAATTGCGGGTTGAGGGTCGATTTATTTGCGGATCGCACGATGTTGTATGCGGCTAATGAGGCCTTTTATTTGCTCTTGCTTTGAGCTTTGTTACATGATACTAGCCGAGCCTATGAAAAGGATTGATGATTGCGACCGCTTTTTTTTAACTGGCGTTTTGATTTGTTTGTATTATGTTGTGACAAAGTGATTTTGAAGTCTTTTTTTTTATATATAAGAGATAGTGCAAAAAATAGTAATATGTGTTTAAAGTTCGATTCTTTTTACTCTGGTGTCGAAGCGCGGCGTTAAGTTCCGCCACTCAAAACACAATGCCTCCAGAATTCGGCAGAAAATAGAGAACGGAGTGTTTTCACTAGGTTCCCTCTGCCTGCTTACGTTGCGTTATATCATTTTATTTCATAAGTAGATATTTGGTATTGTTTTGGTATTAGCAATTCTATAGTTTAAAATGTCAAGATATATTTTAAGAAAGAATTTAAGATATCCACTGTTTTGGTCGACGCAACATCGATGCGCTATAAATTTTATTTCAAAAATGTATTCCCGGTATTTCGCGATCAGATAAAACGAGACCTTGAAGCAAAGGAATAATAAATTTGATTCCCTATCTTTAAAAGAAGAAGGAAAAATATCAACACTTTATAAATGGTTTTATTGTATTTATAATTTATATACCTATAAGTAAAGTGCTCCCTATGTATACGTGCGGGATACAGCGTGAAGGTGGAAAAAAAAATAAAGTCTATTTTTTTACATAATTATGTAATATATAAGACTATTCAACAATATATTTTTTATGTTTAGACTTAAATAACTTTTACTGAGTTGTTCGATTTTGATAAATCTTTCTTTATTGGGCGGGACAGTCTCTTGTTAATAAGATAATTACAATATACGAGATTACTAATACACAGATAAAAAAATATATATTTTATTACACTCGCTTTCGGTTACGCCAGTTACTTTTCTTTTCTATGTAATAATGTTACTAATTTTATATTTTGGCTTACTAAAATGTAAGTAGTTTTTGATAATTATTTATAACTTTTAATGCAATAAGCTACCTTCAGTTTATATAGCAGGTAGTTTCATTTTGACTTAAAGGTATCTTGAAAGCAGCGCCATATAAATTTTAAGAAAAAATTCCAACTCTCCTTCTATTTATATTAAAATGTTTCTCTTTAAAAATAATGTTTAAAGAGATTTGTTTTTAATATAAATGGATATAATATATTCTTTCATTAAGATAATAGTACCCTTCATCTTATAGAGTAGGTAGTTCTATATTGACTTAAAGGTTAACCTGGAAGGTAGTGCTATATAAATTTTAAGTAAAAAATCCAACCACAAGATAAAACTATAAAACAAGCGACAACACACAAAGCTACCTATTTAATGATTTTATTGTATAACTTTTTAAAGAGAAACATTTTAATATAAATAGATATAATATATTCTTTCATTTAGATTTTAGGTAATAGTAACCTTCATCTTATAGACTAGGTAGTTCTAGTTTGACTTAAAGGTAGTGCCGTATAAATTTTAAATAAAAAATCTAACCACAAGAAGAAAACAAGAAAACGAGCGACAAAACAAAGCGCACAAAGCGCCCAATTTACTTTTAATTTTTATGTATAACGTTTAAAGAAAAAAAATGTGTTTTACGTATAATATATTAAGGTAATTTAATAATCTTTGATCATCAACTGTTTGACGCTCTATTCCTGGGATTGGAATTGGAACCTCGAAATAGTTAATGATTGAATATAATTAAATTACCTTAAAATGAGAAAAATAACTAAATCAAATTAACAAAGCGGCGTGAAATCTTCAGCGATAAAAATAAAATTCTAAAAATGCACACGTCTCGACGCCGACTAACAATTTCTTAAGTATTATATAAGCTTAAGATTTTTTTAAAAGTTAATATTCAAAAGATTTACTATTTTTTGCTTTTCGGTGTTTTTGTCGTTGCTGTTTTTTAATAGAATTTTACTTCCAGTATAAAAAGCATTGGTAAATACCCCGTATGAATTTAGATGAATGTGATGATGTTAATGATTATGATTGATTTATGGTAATATATTATAAATGATGCTCAAACAGATATGTCAAATTGTGAAGCCTTTAAAGTTAAATTACATAGATATATCATTACGTTGATTCACAAGCTGGTAGAATTTACCAGGCGCGTTATATACGGCACCCTTAGTTTTTCGTCTCCAGAAAATAGATAAGAGTTTAGCTTTATTTGGATTTTAAGTCCGATAAGAAGGTCAAATGCTTTATTCAAGGCAAGGGGGCCGTCAAATCGAAATCGTTACTTGGGCGGGGCGGAACGTGCGCAGACCAATCCCAAACACCAATAAGTACCTACCTATTCTTGGAGACATCCCAAAAACCTCCTTCTAATAATAATTTTATATACTATAGTACATTATTCACATTTATGATATAGTAATTGTTATTTGTTTACTGGCAATAATATTGTCATTATCAGTTTACTATTTGAGGCCAGTCGTGGCCCAGGGGCACCAAAGTGTGGCTGTAAAACCGACTGGTTGTGGGTTCGATCCCCACTCGAGGAGATGAAATATTTACTTCGATTTATATTTCCATTTGGCTCTGGTGTTCGAATTTCCTTCGCTCTGGTGTTCGAATTCGGCAGAAAGTGGGGAACGCAATGTGTCTTAACATTAGGTTCCCTCTGCCTACCCTGCAGTGTGCGGGATACAACGTGAAGCTGATTGATTTGATTAAATTTATTTATTTTGAACAATGTATTAACATCAAAAGAAATGTAACATAAAAGTAGATGGTCTACAAATAAAATATTTTTTAAAGTTTTATGCTTCAACTATTATAGTAAGCAATTATTAATAATATGAAGAATTCACAGCTACAGCATACTTAACAGCTAGTCAGTTGTATGTTCTATATTCTCTTTTACGAAAACATAGACACATCTCTTTTAATAGAGGTTCAACACAAGGGTTCAACCATGCGATTGTTAACGCGACAGGTTGTGGGTTCGAATCTCTCAATTTCATTTCCTCACTTTCACTCACTGATAACACGCCATTTAATACGGAATGCCTCCACAATTTGGCAGAAAGTGGGCAACCAAGTGTCTTAACGGAATGTCATGACACTAAGTTCCATCGTGACGCAAAAATAAAAAAAAAAACCTCTTTTAATACCCAGTTTATGTCTAATAATATAATAAACGTACAGTTGATTAAATCTGAAAAATAGTCATGTCGTACAAAATTGCCTCTTCAAAATTACAATAATATTTCGTGACTCGTGACTGAACCATGAAATCAACAATAAAATAAACTTAAGTATATCCTCTAACGTCTCATTCATTTAAAATTAAGTTATGAAAAATGATGTATGGTGTGACAAAAGGTCTTTTAGTCTAACTTTAGTTGTTTGACTAATAAAAATTCCAACCGAAAGGAGAAATAAGAAAATAAGAAAAAGTGACCAATTTACTTCGGATTTTAAAGAAACATACAACTATGTTAAAAATTCTAGCATAGTTCTATACTAATGTAGTTATTACAGATTTAAGCCCTTATAAGAGATAACTCGTACTAAAATTTAAAACAAACTAATACATTAAAACATTTAAATAAATTTAAAATAAATTAATATTATATTATTATAGCCTTTCTTTTACATATATTCAAGTAAGTGTTATTTATATGTTAAATTTTTATATTTCTAGGCAACACCAGCAGAGGATATCTATTGGGAAGGTGAAAATGAATTTTTGGAGGTGGATGCTGGTGAGACAGGCTTCGGTCGACATTTGCAGAGACTAAAGAGATTGGCTTTAGATAGTAAGTTAATTTAATAACTGAAAATATTTTAGTTGTAATTAATTCAATAATTTGTAGTTGTATTTATGTACGTATATGCTTGCTTAATAACGTTTTGACACTAAACTAACACTAAATATCTTTGACCAATGTTATAATACCTCATGTACTGTTTCTCTATATTCATACAATATTGTGATTTTTGTGGAAACAAGAAGAAGTAAGACATCCTTTTTAATATTGCGTAAGAGATTTATTAAAAAAATAACACATATTGATAGATTTTGAATTTAAGTCCACGCCATCTATTTTTTCTTCGTTTTTCTTTTTAAGTAGGCGAAACTCAACGCCGCGCTTTGTCTCTATGTCAGAGCGAAAAAATTCATATATCAATTTATTCCATTTATTATACAGGGTAAGAGATCGCTATTATAAAACAAATTTGTATACATCGTATTTTAGTCATTGATATAAGAGAATATCATTTTTGTACATGAACTTTTTTATGAAACATTTCAGGTTTTTCTTGGTCTACGGCGTCACCTAACGAAGAAAATTTTACAGAAGATGATAACGAAATGTAAGTACCTATATAAATGTACATATATGTTTTATAGCCTCACGCTGCTATATTCTGCGTCTAGCAAGGTAGAGGGAACCTAGTGTTAGATATTGTACCCAATTATCTCCTTCCCTATCTTCCTCTCAGTTTTCAAAATACTGCGTGCTGAATAGCGGAACTCAACGCTGCCCTTTGTAAGTACTGGGGCAAGGAAATGAAAGTTTTAATTCCCCCAAGTGGAAAATAAATATCATCTGATATTGTTTTCACAATAAAGTCTTAATATTCTTAAAACTGAACTAAAGAAATGTAGCTTTCTTACTTTTCTACCTTTTCTTACTTCCGTTTTTACTATGCAGTTTTTAATATTTTGTTAATATTGACTTTTTCAGCGATAACAACGAAGACAATGATACTGAGTTTGTTGAAGGCTCAGGCGTATCAGACGTGCTGGAGCGGGAACCTAGAGAAAGTAAGGAATCATTTTTATTTTAAAATATAGATAAATATAGATTTAGATCTCCAGCACAATTTTTTTACACATCAAATTTTATTTTTAATGTGTAAAAATGTTTCTTTAAATTTCAAAAGTAGACAGGCGATATTATGTCCGGCCAAGTTAGAAAAAATGCAACGCGCCGTGCTTGATATTATTCGAACCATTTCGTACTCATGATCTCATCCCTACTTTTGAAAAAAATCTGGCATATTTAAAACTCCTCGCCTTGTAAAGTATTAAAAAAATCATAAATTTAGTTCGAACGGCTATTGATAGAATAAAGTTTTCAAACCTGAAATGTTATGACCGACTCAGTTAATTCTTAAAAACCTACCGTTTCTTACTCCCAACTACTTAGAAACATCATGCTCGCTACAAATTTATTGAGTATCTTCTGAAAAATAAATGAAATATGAAAATATTGATAACTAGTGACCTCCCCGCTCCTACCTTTATCGTCTTTGGCATGCAACTGCCACTTATCAACCGTTGTTATTGAAATAGCAGCAGCTAGGCAAAGGGAACTTATTGTCAAGACACTCCGTTTTCTGCTGCCCACGGAAATTAGAAACAGTGCGCGTTGAGTTGCTAGTAGCTAGGATGTCTAATTATGTGTTCACTGGAGATGTTATTAAAGTTTAGAATTTGATTTGGCTGTTTTTTACACCTAAAATAAATAGATATATCAACCGGACAGTTTAGGTCCAGTACGACCTGGGCGTATACTGCCATGCATAAATATAGTAGTCTGTTAATAAAAAATGTTGGTGTTTTTGAGATTCACAAACATACCGAGTTAACAAAACTTAACACTACGACGCAATATTCAAAATTGAATTTTTGATTTTTCATTGCTTTCTATAAATACGTTTCACTCTTTTAATAGGATTAAGTTTAAATAAACTCATTTGTAATACATTTATTTCATATGAAAAAATTCAGATGAAAAATTCTGTTTTTTTAAGGTAAAAAACGGAATTTTTCATCTGAATTAAAATCATTTTTTAGTGTCTTTGATGTATAAAAGATGAATTTGGAGTTTAAACACGTATACAGTTTTCAATGATGAAATAGATGAGATGACAATTCTCAAGTAGCTCTTAATAGCCTAAGATGCCAGGGCCCCCATACCGACGTCATTTTAGCAAATCTAAAATTATGAAGATTATTAATAGTGTGATCCTTTCAGAAGTAACGCCAACTAAAAGTTGAAAAATAAAAAAATATATATAATAAATAATATATGTAAAATTTACGCTTGCTAGTATAAGTATAGTTTGCCTTAATTTTAAACAACTGGCGGGAGTAAAGGCCCACGTAAAGAATCTGATCATAATTAATATACATTTTTTTACATTATTCTTAAGAACATACTTAAATACGAGCGTTCAACTTTAACGTAGGTGAGAGGGGATTATATGTTAGGGGATTGGGGTGTGAGGGGATTATATGTACCTTTACTTGACGCTACCTTTGAAAGGGCTTTTTTTAAGCGTCGCGCTGTATCCCGCACACAGCAGGGTAGGCAGAGGGAACCTAGTGTTAAGACACTCCGTTTCCCACTTTCTGCCGAATTATGGAAGCATTGTGTGTTGAGTGGCAGAACTCAACGCTGCGCTTTGCTACGACACCAAAGCGAAAAACATTTAATTTCTTCGAGTGGGAATCGAACTCACAACTTGCCGCGTTTACAGTCACATTTTGTGACTTTCTCTCTCTCCACTTTTATTGACGTATTACTAACTAAACAGCATTTGCTCTATTTCATATTACAGAGACAATTCGAGTCACTTTCGTCGTAATGGAACCATATCAGCAGAAGTACTCTAACAGAGACTCATCTGAGTTCAAGAATTTCAGCTCCTCTCTCGCGGATGCTGTTAATGCGGTGTACGCTAACGTGCCAGGCAGTCATCGTGCCAGCCTTATTCGGATACAGTAAGTAAAGAATTTTTAATCTATACATATCTATAACAAAACTCAAACTCATCGCTGTCTGTACATTCAAGATGTATGAGAAAATCGATTATGGGGGCATTTATTAATGTAATAGAAGTCACAACAATAATCTTAATTTTTTTCTGTTTGTCTTGTCTGTTTCACTGTGCGTTTGTTTACTCTAATCTCAGAAACGGCTTAAGTAATTTACATGCAGTTTCACTGTTATATTTTGGCAAGCTAAAGCTTGCCAAAATAAAAAATTTAGTGCTGGTTATATTTCAATCGGTTCACAAAAAAAAATGTTATGTCAATACAAAGAATTGCATGCGATAATATTGCTACAAAAGAAATGTTTTATTGAACTGGCTGCAACTTTAGGAATCAATGTATGAATGTTGTCTTTTAAAATTATAAATATAAGAATGTAAAAAAAATATTTGTCGCGATTCACGCTGTATCCCGCTCACAGCGGGGTAGGAAGAGAGAACCTAGTGTTAAAACACTCCGCTCCCCACTTTCCGCCAAATTCTGAAGGTATTGCGGGCTGAGTGGCGGAACACTACGCCACTTATTAATCCAATACCTTCGGAATTGATGGAAATATACATTTAAAATATCTCATTTCCTCGTGGGGATCGAATCCACAACTTGTCGCATTGTGCACAGTCACACTTTGAACCTCTGCGGCACAATCGGCCTCATAAATTATTTTGAATAATAATATTAATGAGTAAATTTCTCTACGTTCACTGCGAGAGATGTGTAAAGATAGAAAAAATTACATGTCAATAATATTTTTACTAATAGCTTTAAATAATTATAAATATATACTTTTAAAACAGGGCATTAGTCTAGAGTGTGGATTGTTCAAAAAAGCACGTCACGTTATATTTATTCAATACAATTTTTGAGGGTATCTGTATTGACATATAATTGTTATCATTTTCAGATCCCGTCCAACTGACGAGTTCACTTGTAAGGTGACTTTAGAAATTGTAACAATGGGCTATGAAGACACTGATAGAATAGCGAGCATACTGCACGATTACATTCGCAACACGAGGATGCTGGGCACCGTCGCAGTCAACGACGAAGACTTCAGCGCCACTGTTATTGATCCAGGTAAACTATTTTGAAAATATTTCGTATTTTATATTCAACATGATCACTTCACTATTTATTAAGAAAGATTAAATGAAGACAGTCTATCTAATATAAGGGAACCCGAAAAGATATCAAGAATGCCGAATACTCCGAAAGTAACATAACGTTTTAACTTTAATCTTTCATACAAAAAGTCGAATATAATCAATATTTTTTTAAATCTTAATTGTCACTTATGCTCAAATACATACATCATTATTTAAAATCCGCGAAATTTACAGCGACTTTTCTAATATTTGACGTATATAAACTATATATATTTTTTAAATCTTTATCTTCAAAGTATGACTGTTATATTAGCCTACAACGTACCTCTGGACGCGTGCGCCGCTGATGAGTTCAAATGCGTAGACTACAGTAGGTGTATTCCCGCGTCCGAAAAGTGCGACGGAATCGAGAACTGCCCTGATGCTTCAGACGAATACGATTGCGAGGGTACTTTTTTATTTTGTTTTTATTGTTTATTATGATTTTTTTTAAATATTTTACTCTAATACTTCATTGTTTTATATAATGACAAAATATATTTTTTTTAATAAAACAATGATAATTATATTACTAATGCTTAAATGCCTATTTAGAAAACGTATAAAAATTTAACGTAGTCCTACTAAGTGTAGAATAACACTTTTGTAATGTCAAATTCATGAGTTTTTATTAATATTATGTATAAGATTATTATTTTACAATTTTGTTTATTTTCTTTTTGTTTTACTTTTTTAAAAGTCCCTACTGAAAACAAAAGTCTGCCCGGCGAAGATCAGGATGAAAATGAAAATTTTATACCTTACGCTACTACAACAATCCTGCCACAGGGACGAAGGGGCGACGATTATGACTTACCAGGTATCGTCATACTTAATAAATTTACTTCCTTTATCCCTTATGTTATTTTTATTTTATTTTCTTTTTTTTATTTGTATTATTATTTGACCTAAGGCCCTGACAACCAGTATCCTGATGGTGACCCTGACACGGCTACTGGTAGCCCAGGAGACATTCCAGAAGCACCGAGTAAGACCAAACTTTTTAACAAGATATTTAAGCTAACCAAGATTTTTATAAAAATCTAACTAATCTACTACTTGAATAAGCGAAAATAACGAAACAAAAAAATGAATTAATAGCAAACAGCAAATCGCCACATAAACATTAGAAGAAGATAGAAAATATATGAAATATCACAACACGTCGTCTGTCCGTTCGGGACGTATTACGTAGCAAGCCTCTGCATCGTGCGGCTCGTAGGCTAGGTCATTTTGAATCAGTATTAGTATCTCCTAAAATATTTATTATAATGATGCACATTAAAGAATATTTTCAATCTAGACGAAATTCTAAAGGTGACTATTATATTTATTTTGATAAAGATTAATTAATACCAAATTACAGAAAATACATTAAAAATAACCAAAGAAATAATATATATATATATATGTTTTTAAAGGACAATATTTTTGTAGAACATTGTTTTGATGTGTCTCATAGACTTGAGACGGCGCACGCAAAGTAAGCGTCCAGGAAACCCATTTTCGGAGACCTGTTTTTAAAACACAGAAATTTCTGAATGAACTGGAATAGGTCGGATAGAAGAGACTAGAGAGATTTAATAGCAATCGGATCAGCAGCTTGGCCGTTATTACGTGACAGAGAGACCTACAGACGCAGTTACTTTCTAATTAATATTATATAGTAAATGTGGAAGTGTGGATAAACATATTATATGCAACGTTTAACTTAACTTGGCATTTATTGCACGGCGTGGAGTTAGCGCCCGTACAAAGCTTGGATACTAAATTCCACATTGTTAAAGACAACTTAAAATATGAATTTGAGATATCGGTATAAGATATCGTATACTATTTTATAGGGCCGTGTAACATAAATTCGCATATATTTAAAATTAATTTTAATTAATTTACTAAATAAAAATAAAATATAAAATAAATAAATCAGCTTCACGCTGTATCCCGCACACAGCAGGGTAAGCAGAGCGAATCTAGTTTTAAGATATTCCATTCCCCACTTTCCTCAATTCCGGAGACATTGCGTGTTGAGTGATGGAACTCAACGCCGCGCTTTGCCACTAATTTAATTACTATTTACACAATAGACATATGTATATATATTGAATCGGTCAGCAACAAATCTGGGATCGCATATTTTGCAATTTCTTTTAGATTGTCTTTAATGATTTCGGTTTTAGTATCTTTATTATCTATTCTTTTTATTTTATGCACTTATAAATAAAGGCGGACGTTTTGTCTTGTTGTTGTTTCTTTGGCAGCGCTAACTTTTGCCATTTATTCGCCGTTACGTTCTATCTTCAAATTAAGTTTTATTTTTTTAAATATCTTTTGAATCTGAAAAATTGACAGCGAAGTAGGCAGGTACATAGCTGTGAATTTAGTCTGTTTAGAATGATTGTCGCGTGTGTAAGAAGGTAGTATGTATAAAGTTTTAAAAAAGGTTACGTACATCACGGTAAAGAAGAAACAAAGTGCTAGTTTACATCACACAGTTAAAATAACAAGTATTTATAAATATATATGTTTTTTATCTCATTATTTCTTTTCATTAAATTTTTTGAATGTTTATAAATGTAATTTATGATTTAAAATTAGTATATGAAATAAAATTGTACACATAAATAATGAGGAAAAAGTTTTCTATAAATATTTAGCTACGGTACAGATCTCTGAGGTTTAAGCTGAGCTTTAAATTTGCGTGAGTGAACATTACACTAGATCTAGATAATTCAAAATATTCTTGAATCAAATCGACTATTATCGGCACTTTTGAATTGTCGAATTAACATATAAAAAAAGCTACCACCGGATCGGAAGGCAGTTCTGCTGAGAAGAGGCGACAAGAAACTCTTCAGTCGCCCTTTTGAATGTCAATGGTATAATTTAATTATTATATATAATATAGTTAGTATTTTTTCTTACAGATACTTACAGATACTATTTCTTAGGTAGCGGCAAACTTAGAATACGTATACTCAGACCCTGGCGTAATAAGCTTATCTTTATTTCTCGTTCCTATTTCAATTCTCAATTTTTACTATGACACTGTAAATGTTGTCGGACAAACAGAATATTATAGTGTACAAAAAAGTGAAGCAACTGTTATATACCTGCATCTTTAAAAACATCTCGCAGTCTCTTTCAATTTAAAAAATCCATCATTAAAAATATGTCAATTCTTCTACGCCGGAAATTACACACTCATACTTTTTCACTTATCTGAAGTCATCAAGAACAGCGTTGTGTCCAAGTAGTTCTTCTTCTATTATTGCTTGGTCAAATTTAATTTTCCATTCTTATACAGTGATACATTGATTAACTTTCACTTTTAATAAGTCAATCACAAGCATTAACAATTAATGTTTGAATTGCATTTTTATTACTAAATTATCATTATTTATATAAAACAAATTATTTTTTTTATAAATTAACATTTATTTGCACTCAGTATTTTAAATATATTTTTTTTACTTAAATAATGCAGGTTATAAGTAACAATGTATAGACAGAAGTGTCACAAGTCGAACGCTTAGATGATTGTGCGTCCCAATCGTTTGTTTCGCGCTCTCGCTTGCACGCTCGTCTCAAGCGTAACGTGACAATGAGTCATACTTTTTCGAGCTTCTAGATTTCATCGATTTATAAGTTATCACGCCAAAAAATATGAATAAGCTAGCTTAAATTATATTTATCAAAGCTAAATATAATTTAAGCTAGCGTATTCATATTTTATATTTTATATTTGTTATAACAAATTACGAAGCGTTGACATCTGTCTTATATATTTATAGAAATATTTTTTTCTAAATGTAAACATGTAATGTCATAACGTTCTACAAAATTTACTGCTTCATATTATTTTACGCTTATTAACGCAAAATCGGACAAATAAAAGAAACGTAAACGAATCTCTTTAAAAAAAAATGTTTTGTATTAATTTTTGAATAATTATCAGCTTCACGCTGTATCCCGCACACAGTTGGGTAGACAGAGGGAAGCTAGTGCTAAGACACTTCGCGGCCCATTTTACGCTGAACTCTGGGGGCATCACGTGTTGAGTGGCGGAGCTTAACACCAATACTGAAATTACGCCGTATACTTACCGAAAATAATTACTATTATTATGGGGACTTGCGTTATTCATACTTGAATAAAAGAAAAAAAAGGCTTTTACGGGTATTATTTTTTATTTTTATAAGGTGAGCTTATTTCTTAACAATAAAATACAACTATTATTAATAAAAACATATTATAGCCTATGATCTAACATCAAGCAATGAAACGGCAAGGAAAACAATTATAGATAATAGAAAAAAATAATTTATTTTACAAGAGCAACAGACTTGAAACTATAGGCAATTATCTATACTAATATTATAAAGAGGTAAGATTTGTATTTTTGTATGTTTGTATTGTTTTCACACAAAAACTACCGGACCGATTTCAAAAATTCTTTCGCTATTAGAAAGCTGCATCTTCACTGTCCCACATAGGCTATATTACATTTTCAAAAAAAGTAGAGATCCC
>DWQW01007874.1:0-14501 GCA_018249695.1 Heliconius erato demophoon | reverse complement strand
AAAATTTTATATTTCCAATAGTAGTCCACATAGGATAAGTTATAGAAATAATTTTATCACGCTGCACGCGTTATGACAATACATATTGTCTTTGTTATCATTATTATGTAGATATATTACAGTTACATACGCGACGTAAATATATATAACTCAATAGGATATCATTTAGTTCCTCTTAGCTCATGATTTATTGAACATATTTGAAATTACAACTCTTAAATCTCCGCCATCTTCTTCTTCTTCTTCTTCTCCAACCTTTGTTCACACACTGCTGTGTATAGGTCCATCTGTCAAATCTCAGTTAATTAATGTTATTTCTAATGGATTTTCTTTTTAATGATCAAAACTTTTGGCTTCCAGTACGCAACATGCGTTCTTACACAAAATCTCTGAAAGATCGTATGCGGAAAGATAAATGTTACTTCTTTTTAGGTATTATTATATTGTCTTCTTCGCTCACATGGAGCTGGTGGTTTTTATTAAATTAATTTTATCGCCCTTGTGGTCAAATTAAGAGTTGTATATAACACACGTCTAACTGTCAAAGATAAACTTGACCTCAGGTGCATCGAAACGATAATCATGATGTATCTGATGCTTACCTACAGCCTTCTTCTACAAATAGACTATACACAAAATTATTTTTAATTTGAACCAGCAGTTCCTGAGATTTGCGCGTTTAATCAAACACTGCTAATTCTTCAGCCTTGCAATATTAAAAAATATAGATTGAAATACTTGAGTACGGTCGACAAGTCGTGGCCGCCATGAAGTTAAGTTTCCTGAACTTATGCGCATTGTTTAGTAGGAAATAAAATAATCGAAAGTACAAAAAAATCTTAAAATTAAATCTGCGCAGCCATCTACAGCGATCTTCAAGGCGGCCGCCACGACTTGTTGACCGCACTTTAAGTAATTTGCTTGTTAAACAAACTAAAATTAATCAGAAAACATAAAATTAGTACCGTCTATAAAAATTTACAAAAATTTTGTATTTGTCCATAATAGTTCTAAGACAATTTTGTTTAGAATGCAGGGTTATAACAAAACAAAATACATTATTCTATTCAAGGTTATAATAATTATATTGTTTTATAGAATAAAAATTGTACTTTTATTCTACAAAACAATAGGTATTCGAGGCGCCTGTTCGAGTCCTGTTACCTTTATTTTATTTTATTTTATTTATCTTTTCTTAGTGTGTAAACACCACTTGAAAAAATAAATTAATATACTATTAAATTTTATAAGCGAAACCTATACCAACCAGCGTTATATAATAAATTCAAAACAACGATAAGCCACTGCACGACCCCTTTCGACTTATTATAAACATTGATCTTTTCAATATTTTTAGAAATTTGATCTTATAAACATAAACGTACGGATTTGGAACTAAAAAAAATGTTTATAAAATATTTAAATGGAAATGTAACGGAATATTATTTTATTTTTTTATTAATATACATATTTTTTGTGTTTTTACGTAATGTAATTATCTCAACGTATGAAAATAATCTTAGTAAAATAAACACGTACTTCTTCAGTATTCAACAACCGAGAATGCTTGGTTTTTTCATCGGTTACTTCGGCCATGAAAACCAGAATTTTATGCACACCAGTTTGCTGGATCTACGGGATAAAGTGTTGAGAGTGCAACAGAATAGCACACACGCAAAGTGAGCTATCAATTACCGTCATTTAAAGTAGCGAATGACTAGAGATATGTAACGTCAGCAAAATAGATTTATTCGTAGATAGTATATTTTTTTTATCAGCTTCACGCTGTATCCCGCACAAAGCAGGGTAAATGGAAATATAAATTTAAGTAAATATTTCATCTCCTCGATTGGGGATCGAACCCACAACCAGTCGGTTTTGCACACATTGTGCCCCTGCGCCACGACTGGCCTCAGATATTATATTATATTTGTAGATATTTATAGTAGAATACTTATGTTGGTACTTAAAAGATTTTTCCTTTTGATTAAAAGTTAGGAGATTAATATCTATGTATATATATTTTTTGTGCGATATTTAATGATTATGTAAATTACTGTTAAAGTCTTGTATTTTAATTTTTGTTTAATATATTTTTTCCTGTCTATACAAACCTTGCTTTTTATATTGTAAAAAAAGTTTAGCATAAAAAATGGTTCAGGGCACTGTCAGTTTATATTATATATTTTTTGTTGATATAGTTAAAAAAAATCTTTTGTGAATTTAATTTAAATTTAATTGTTCAAGTGTTACTTTCAGTTTTCATATTTTTCTTTAAGTACCAAGTTTTTTGCAAGACCAATATAACAGTATATTTATTTTTCACATAACATAGTATCGATCGTCACTTATTATTGTGATTTTATATAAATAGACTGTAATACTATTTATTTAGTACGTTATATATAGCAAACGTGTTATAATATATTTTATTCATGTAATACAATATTCAGTTTTGTGAACAATATGTAAAAAATAGATTTGGTTAGGAATATATATTTAAACTTATTTTTTTTTTAATGATTTTCTATTTCTATTGTATAGTGATATTAGTTTCTTATGATATATATTTGTTATTTTTAACATTTTAAAGTGGTATTCCACACTTAGGAAAGAAAAATACTTATTTAGAAACGCATAAAAATTTTAACGTAGTGGGACTCGAACCCGCGCCTCCTGGAAACCGATCAGGCGCTCTGACCACTATGCCATACGTTCTCCTATCTCCGTTCTTTAATGAGAACGTATGGGCCAGTGGTCAGAGCGCCTGATCGGTTTCCAGGAGGCGCAGGTTCGAGTCCCACTATGTTCAAATTTTTATACGTTTTCTAAATAAGTATTTTTATATATTTGTTATTATATAAATTTATAATTATGTATATAATTAAAAAAAATAAATATTTTTTTAACAGGATAGCGCAACCCGTCTTCCTTGGATGGCTCGTCGAGTACTATAGCCCTGATCAGAATGTCGTGGAGCGGACTGATGCTTACATATACGCGGCAGCGGTGGTCCTATGTTCTGCCCTCAATGTATTCGTGGTACATCCGTACATGATGGCCATTTTGCATATGGGCATGAAGTTCAGGGTCGCTTGTTGCTCACTTATTTATAGAAAGGTGAGAAATTGAATACTTTATTATGTTCAAGTTCTTGTAATATAGCTGACGCAGTATAGCACAAGTGTATGTATGTATGGCTGTAAACGCGACGGTTGTGGGCTTAGGACGGTTCGATTCCCATTCCGGGGGGAATGTATAATATTATTATTTATTAATATTTCCATTTCTTCGCTGTGGCACCGAGGCAGAAGTAAAGAAGCACGAGAAGAGTTCCGCTCAATCATGGTGGAAAGTGGTGACGGAACGGAGGTTCTCTCTACCTACCCTGCTATATGCGGGATGTAGCGTGAAGCTGAAAAAAAAAGTTGTACAACAGTTACACTTATATAATCCATTACGATCGGTCACGGATACGTCTTTAATAATTATTTCATATTAACCATATCTTTAGAGTGTGAATCATTATAGTTCAAATAAATGCAATAAAATTATTAAAAGAGGAAAAGTCAAAGAAAATACAGTTATCTGCTGAAATACTTATCGAATATCGTGAAGTACACAGAGTTAAATTTAACCAAGGTCAGTTGAAAACGTCATAAATATTGATGAATATCAAACAAAAACGCTTAACCAAATAAAAAAAATATGTTTTTAGTCATCATCACGTTCAATATAGCAACTACAATAATAACCTTATTGGTCTATTGGTTTTAATTGTTCAATTACTACTATTATTTATTGTTTTAGCTTATAACTTCTTTATAATGTCATGTAAAATAAAATAGTTTACAATAGAACGCTGCATTCTTAACATTTATTTCCTTATAAACCTTCTCATATACAGCTTTATGTCCGCCAGTCCTCGTAACACTGTGACATTGCTGTTGATGACGTATATTGGATACGTCATCGTCTCGAGATTTTCCCATATCAAGAACCTCAGTGACCGTGAATTGTATATATTTTTAAATTATACACAATTTTGTTACTCTATTGGTTAAATGTATTGTGTGAAATGTAACACTTATGCTGACGGTATGGTTTTTCGTTGCTTTGATACATAGGTGTAACGTTTTTTGTTTTTTTTTTTTTCATGATAAAATGTGAAGGAAATTGAGGCCGAACGATTGTGAATTTGATTACCACTAAGGGGAATGAAATATTTAATATTTTAATTTTTCACTTTGCTAACCAGTCAAAGCGTGGCCTTTAGTACCGCCGAACCTAAAAAGTGGAGAACCCTCATATGACATGAAAAATAAATCAGCTTCACGCTGTATCCCGCACACAGCAGGGTAGGCAGAGGGAGCCTTGTGTTAAGACACTTCGTTCCCCACTTTCTGCCGAATTCTGGAGGCATTGCGTGTTGAGTGGCAAAACTCAACGCCGCGCCTCGACACCAAAGCGAAGAAATGGAAATATTAATTTAAGTAAATATTTCATCTCCTTGAGTGGGGATCGAACCCACAACCAGTCGGTTTTACAGTCACACTTTGTGCCGCTGGGCCACGACTGGCCAATCAAACCAAAACCAAACCAATCTTCTGAAATGAAAAATATCAATGAAATAAAAAAAAACAAATGTTATTATCACATGTGCATGCATTTTATGAATCAATTAAATAAAGTAAACATATATAAATGTTTTGTTCATTACGATAACAGCAAATAAACTAGCAGTCTTTTAAATTTTCCATTTCCACGGTGATTGCTTTAGTCTCGCCTTGTGTCACGTGAACCAATCTTATACAACTATTCCTCATATTTTTTGGCATACGAACTTTATGGAGATTCTTTAAGAGATATCTATTTAAAACAAATTATATAAGTTGGCTTTATTACTGTATTGGAGAGTTTCTATGCTCAATATAATATAATATACAAACTTAACATTTTCTTTTGAAAAGTGAAAATAAAATTCATAAGCATAATCAAATCGAAACTTTTGTTTCAATTCTAAATTTTTTTTTTAAATATTTTATTACAAAGATAGAATAGCCACTTTTGATATGATTTAGCGTTTTTTCAATTCTAGATACTCGATCTACATAAAAAAATGCTTAATCACAATATTACATGTTCTTTTTTTATTTTGAACGTTCTTATCAGTCTCTACGGCTATCAAAAACCGCTCTTGGTGAAACAACGGTGGGGCAGGTGGTGAACCTTCTGTCCAACGACGTGAACCGTTTCGATGTGGCCGTCATCTTCGTGCACTACCTTTGGATCGGACCCTTGGCAACAGTTATCATCACCTTCTTCATGTGGAAGGAGATCGACTGGGCGGCGGTGGTCGGAGTAGGATTCATGTTGGCGTTCATTCCGTTGCAGGGTATGTATGCATTTGTTTTTAGGGTTTCGTATCTTTTAAGAAATAAAGGAACCTTTATAAGCCTTATAATCACTTTGTTGATCTAGAATTATGAAATTTGGCAGCTAGCATCTACAGTACAGGTTAAGTAAAAAATCTAAAAGCTATACATTTGAAGTGAAATCCTAAAAAAATAATAGCCTCAAAAGAGAGGCAAAATTTAGTATTAAAGCCGCTAGTTTAAGTAAGGTATAGGCTAAGCATTAATTTCAGAAAAGGGTTGAGACCTCCAATTTTTGTACTGAACTCTCAGTGGGAGAGCTCGACTCGCGCTTGACCAGATTCTTTTATTATTAGTATAATAACGACACCATAATGTGATATTTAATATAAAATTTTATGAACCTTTCTAGGTTCATAAAATGTTATATTCTTTAATTTAAATTCTTATAAAACGACATATGTAAATGTTGTTGCAAAAACATTTTTTTTTATGTTCTCTCGTGTCAATTTTGTTAGATAAGCAGAAATATGTATAAGTTACCTTCTCCATTTTTACACTCTTATAGACTACTTACTGCGTGGAGGAAAACCACCCTTTTAATTTAATGAGCTAGCAACATCGACGATGGCCTCAAAATAACCTTCTAAGGTTGTTAAATGATAAATACTTCCCATCAAACGTTTATAAAGTTTTTCCGTAGTCTTGAGTACATTATTTTTCACATATCTATTATCAAATTATCTTTTATGTTTCACGCTATATCCCGTATGTAGTAGAGTGGGCAGAGGGTACCTTGTGCTAAGACTCCCCTTTTCCCACTTTCAGCCGGATTCCATGTCGTGTTAAGTGACGGAACTAAACGCCGTACTTTGCCTTGTTGCCAGAACGAGAAAATAAATGATTAAATACTTCATTCTCTCGATTGGGAAACGAAAGGAGGCTTCCAAATATAAAATTGTTTGTTATTTAATAACTCGGGTGATAAGCACGTGTTATTCTTGGTAGCCAAGTCGTAATGTAAAATGCTTACTTAATATTATATTTTAAATCGCCCTTGAAACGTGAGATTATTTAATGCTAGAGAAACAAAGCATAACATCAATGTTAAACATCTAAGCAAAGTACCAGGGCACGGCTTATAAGCAAAGAAAAAGAATAGTACTACGTATAGGTGTTTACTTTAGCGCAAAAGTAAACTTGGTGCGATCGAACGAACCCCAAATTATTGATCTCTCCTTATCTGATACGATCGTTGTTTTATGTGTTTTTCAAAGCACCTGCTGTATAGGTTAATCTTTATTTAGGATCGAAGATAGAAAACTGTTTTGTTTGTAATAATATATTGTTTGCTTTTCAGTTTCGGTAATTAAATTTCTTTAGTTGATTGTTTTTAATTTCTTTCAATCGGATTATATTCTAATATTTAAAATTATATACTAAAGACGTATGCTCATAATTCAGAAACATATTCAACTGAAGGGCTTAGCATTCTATTATAATAACATCGTTGTTCTGTGAATAGCAAAGCACTTCCTGTTAACTATATGTTATTTATTTATTTTTTTTTTACCAGAATCTCGCATATAGTAGGGTAGACAGAGAAAACGTAGTGTTAAGACACTCTGTGTTGAGAAATTTGGTTATGTTTAGCTAAAATGTTGATCTTAATGTTATATAATGACTGTTACACTAATATATCACACTGGCTTACCTTAAACTAAGCTTTAGAGGTCAATTCACGTGTTCATATTGGATATCACGGCTTTTAAATAGTCTCCACCTAGATAAGTCATAGGTAGATATTATCACTTTATATTATCCCGTTTTCCTTATTTTTAAACTATATTTTTTTTCTCTTTTAAATTCACAAGAACAACCTTACTGTTAAATATATATGGATAACTTTTATGCAATTTCTAAGCCCGTTCAAAGTCGTTAAGCCTCACACTCACAACAGTAATTTAATACATTAACATTAAACATGAGACAAGTCGTGGCGCGGGGGCACAAAGTGTGACTGTAAACGCGACAGGTTGTGGATTCGATTCTCACTCGAGGAAATGCAATATTTCATATGTATTGAGGCAAAAAGTTCCGATGAGTTCCGCCACTCAAGGAGTAATGCCACCAGAATTCAGCGGAAAATGGGAAACGGAGTGTCTTAACACTAGGTTCCGTCTGCCTACTCTGCTGTGTGCGGGATACTGCGTGACAATATAAAGAAAAAAAATAACATTTAACATACAAAAATACTACAACCCACTATCACAATAACAAAATAGTTCTTCTATAATGTCATTCAGTGCGTTGATCTATTCAAAAACAAACTTGGATAATCACAAGGGCAATTTTAAAGGCATATTTGCCAATATTTGTAACAATTATGCAACGGTTATTGACACTAAAGCGTTATTAATCATGTAATGTTTATATTGAATTGCACAGTTTAATATCTATTTTATTACAGTTTATTGAACATTAATCTTTATAAAATTTCATAACTTTGGAGTTTTTTGTGACAAATAATTTTATTACCTATTTTTAACTATTTAAAGTGATACTCGTGATAGTTACAAAGTATGTTTGTTGTTTTTTTTTTTTTAGTTTCACTCTGTATCCCACATGGCACGGCAGGCAGAGGGAACTTGGGAACCTAGTGTTAAGACACTTCGTTCCTATAAAAACACTTCCGTTCCCGCCTAGTTCTGGAGACATTTGGTATTTAGCGGCGGAACGCCGATGTTGATTGATGTTCCAATTTAATACTAAAGTACTTGATTGTAGCGAATTAGTAATAGAAGATGACGCATTTAGTAAATACATAAGAAAACATGGAGTGTTCTTAATATATTATATTTCCTTACTTTATACGGTTCAATTGTTTAAAAAAATTGTCACACAAATTAAAATATAGTATTTACTGTAAAAAGTATCACATTCGGTCTGTTTATGATAAAATCGCCTTATCGCTTGAAACTGGTGAAATGTGTGTGTATGCGTGGGTGTAATGCATGTGATTATTGTATTAGTATAGGGTTTTTTTTCTGGTTATTAATAATCTTAATCAAAACTATTATAAGAATTTAAAATATATTTTTTTATTTAGCCCGTATAATTGAGAAGAAGTTATTATTTATCGAAGAAAAATCTTTGTCACCTTTTATACATTTTATACCCTTTTTTCACCATATTATTAATTTTCATCCATTACTTTTTTAATCTCTTTAATTTCTTATGATGACGCATTTAAAACTCCTCGAGAGACGTATAGGTCCGTCAGATATAAATAGATTTCTTCATATACGTGGATTACTTTTAACTCATATTATGAAATTAATAATAGATATTACGAAATATTAAAGAAATTCTTGACTAAATTTAAATTATTAATTAAACTATTGTTTATCTAACAAGTGGGATAATCTACTAAATATAGGCGACCTTTGAGTTTCTCAACCAATTCTTATTCTTTTTAGCATTTTTAGCTACCTTATCCAGATAATTTTTAATTTAATTATTAAACTTGAATCTTATGAAGCTAGATGTATGAAAATGTGATTTTAAGTGACAACAAAAACGTACAGACGTGTTCATGTATCCCGCACATACGCAGGGTAAGCAGAGGGAACCTTAAGACACTCCGTTCCCCACTTTCCCCCGAAATCTGGAAGCATTGCGTGTTGAGTGGGGGAACTCAACGTCACGCTTTGCCTCAACACCAGAGGAAAGAAATGAAAATATAAATTTATATAAATATTGCCTCGAGTAGGGATCGAACCCACAACCAGTCGATTTTGCAGTCACACTTTGTGCCCCTGCACCACGACTGGCCTGAGATGGTACAAAAGTATTCACTTAAAATTAAACACATATTTTCATTAGTTTATAGGTTCTAAACCAAATTTTGTTTTGACAGCATACTTGGGCAAGCGCACATCCGTGTTGCGATTAAAAACTGCTATGCGGACGGACGAGCGAGTGCGACTTATGAATGAGATCCTATCGGGAATCCAGGTCATCAAGATGTATACATGGGAGAAACCCTTTGCGGATCTTGTTGCTAAAGCGAGAAAGTAAGTAGTTTTCTTTCAGCTTCACGCTGTATCCCGTATACAGTAGTTCAGGTATAGGGAACATAGTGTTAATATATTCCGTTCTAAATTTTCCGCGGAATTTTCAAGGCATTGCGTGTCGAGTGACGGGATTCAACGTAAGGTATCTGTGCTTGTGCTTAATTTATAGTACATTTATATGTAATTAAGTACATTACGGTCGAGGAGAGGCCGCCCTGGTTAGGCTGCGCAGATTTAATTTTAGGATTTTCTACTATTTCCTTTCCAGGGCAGCCGCTACTCCTCGCCTGTATTATATATTTATTTTAAAAGTGTTTCATGTAACTTAAAATATCTTATATTGTTATAAGTTATGTTTATCCAATAATATCATTCTTTATGATATACAATACGCCGCTGAAGACAATAGTGTAATAAAATGAAATATTATTTAATTGTCTATAAATCAAAAGAAGATCTCTTTATTGATATCCCCAGCTCGTTTAGCGGTAAATTGAATAACGATAAATATTTAAAAATCAGCTTCACGCTGTATCCCGCACACAGCAGGGTAGGCAGAGGGAACCTAGTGTTAAGACCCACCGTTCCACATTTTCCGCCGAGTTCTGGAGGCACTGCGTGTTGGGTGGCGAAACTCAACGCCGCGCTTTGCCTCGACACCAGAGCGAAAAAATGTAAATATAAATGTAAGTAAATATTTCATTTCTTCGAGTGGAGATCGAACCCACAACCAGTCGATTTTACAGTCACACTTTGTGTCCCTGCGCCACGACTCGACTCAACAATAACGATAGTATTCATTAAAATTATTAAATCAGCTTCACGCTGTATCCCGCACACAGCAGGGTAGGCATAGGGAACCTAATGTTAAGACGGAGTGTCTTAACATTAGGTCCCCCGCCTCCGCCGAAAATACTATTCATAATAACATATTAATTCATGTCAATATTTTCAGACAAGAAATAAAACAAATTCGAGCGACGTCGTACATCCGCGGCGTGTTGACCTCCTTCATAATGTTTACCACCCGAATATGTTTGTTCTTCTCTATACTCGCCTACGTAATGGAGAACAAAGTGATTAGTGCCAAGCAAGTGTTCGTCGTCACCAGTTTCTATAACGTGCTTAGGCAGACTATGACCGTGTTCTTTCCTCAGGGTGGGTACCATTTTTATTTGAAAATACTTATGAATTATATTTTCTTTTTTTTACAGCTTCACGTTGCATCCCGCACATTGCAGGGTAGGCAGGGGGAATAAGGGAATCTAGTGTTAAGACAATCTGTTCCTTATTATGAGAATGGAACATGTTAATTATTTAATTTACCCGTGTGGGAATCGAACCCACAACTGTCGCTTTTACAGTCGCACGCTTCTGCCTCTGCGCCAGGACGGCCTCAATTTTCTTACTTATCATTTTAATACATCTTTTTTATATAAAATACATCTTAAACGCAAACGTTTCTATTTGATATAAGAAATTTCTTAGTTATTAGGAAAATACAAGTTTTAATAGTGAACAGATCATGTTGGTCCAATTGGTGTTTTAAACGAAGCGGCTTAAGGAATTACCTTTTTGAATTTCAAAGAAATACTAGAGGAAAATTTGATGCTCTCGCATTTCCTGTTTTGTTTATTTAAATAACGTGACTCTTTAATCCGTACGTAACATAGTGTGCAGGCAGAAACTAGTTCCAAGTTCTACACTTTCCGTCCAAATTAAGGAATTAGCTTTTGCGTGTTGAGTGGCGGAACTCAACAACGCCGTACATCTTGCCAGAGCGTAGAAATAGAAATATAAGGTATAAAACCTTAAAGAGACTCACAGTCGCGTTACCATTATATTACAATTATTTGAAGTTTAATTAAAACGCTTAGTCTCCAACTCTATTTATTCTATTTAAATATAATAACTTTTTGTTTTTAATAAAAGAAATCCCAAATGTTTCCTATTACCAGGTATCGCTCAAGTAGCAGAAGCGACAATATCAATTAAGCGCCTACAAAACTTTATGTTGTACGAAGACACTAGCAAACCAGTACCAGGATTGGCAGACATATTGACTTCAACAAAAAAGAAAGAAAAAGATTTAAAGCAGGAGCAACAAGAAACCGCCTTGCCCATAAAATCTGGCCTCGAGTCTGACGACGTCACTAAACCTTTACGAGAGGACATTAAAAAAGAAGACAATGATATTGAAAATGGAAATGGTAATTAGTCATTCTAAACAATAATTTAAATAAATTAAATTAAATCAGCTTCACGCTGTATCCCGCACACAGCACGGTAGGCAGAGGGAACCTAGTGTTAGGACACTCCGTTCCCCACTTTCTACCGAATTCTGGAAGCATTGCGTGTTGAGTGGCAGAACTCAACGCCGCGCTTTGCCTCGATCCCAGAGCGACGAAATGGAAATATACATTTAAGTAAATATTTCATCTCCTCGAGTGGGGATCGAAGCCACAACCAGTCGATTTACAGTGACACTTTGTGCCTCTGCGCCACTACTGGCCCCAACAACATTAATTTAAGTTAATATAATATTTAATTATGTAGTAGGTCAATGTTTTCTATGATGTAGATAACTAACGTTAAGTCTGAGTAAATAGTTAAATCAAACTAACAAAGTGAATAATCTTCATGTTTCGCGTAATGTAGGACATATCACATTTCCGTTTAAATAAATTGCAATGAAATGTACTCACATGTTATGTTTATATGTTTTTTATTTCGAATGTCACGCTATGATTTATTTTATTTTTAATCATTATTTTATGCATTCTTGATTTTTGCCATGTTTAATCTGAGCTTTGTGTTTGTGTGAGTGATAACTAAACGAAAAGTGACATAATATTTAATAATAAAATTTTATAAATGTCATAAATGAGACCGGTCGTGGCGCAGAGGCACAAAGTGTGACTGTAAAATCGATTGGTTGTGGGTTCGATCCCCACTCGAGGAAGTGAAATATTTATTTACATTTATATTTTCATTTCTTCGCTCTGGTGTTGAGGCGGCGTTGAGTTCCATCACTCAGCACGCAATGCTTCCAGAATTCGGCGGAAAGTCGGGAACGGAGTGTCTAAACACTAGGTTCCCTCTGCCTACCCTGCTGTGTGCGGGATACAGCGTGAAGCTAGAAAAAAAATTATAAATAAAGATCAATAAAAAAATCAAACATAAAAATTATGCTAAATCATCTACACTAGAAATTGCATCCTCATAATTTTCACTCTCATCTCAGGTGTCGTTTGAATTGATAGTGATTCATTCTGTAACGTCATGAAAAACAGCGTTCTTTTCGATTTTTAGGGTTCCGTAACTTTTAAGAAAACCCTTATAAGATCACTTTTTTGTCCGTCCGTCTGTCTGTCTGTCAAAAGCCTTTATGTCAGGAACGCTTGGAGGTATCGAGTTGAATTTCAAACCATATACTCAGATCTACGGCCCCATGATTTCCTGAAAAATACCTATTTCTACGTTTACTTTAAAAAGATATGGTCGTTTATATCGAAAAAAAACGCATATCTCGACACTATAAAGTGATTTAAAAATTATAGGGTTCTTCCGGTTGGCCTAGAATTATGAAATTTGGCAGAAGAGAGCCTGAAGAAAGGCGCTAAGTTTGGTATTAAAGTCTAAAGCTAGTTCAAGTTAGGTACCAAGTGAAAGGGCTCTGGCTAAGCTAACCCCGAAATTCAGAAAATGCTAGAGACCTCCAATTTTTGTACGGAACCCTTGGTGGGCGAGCTCGAATCGCATATTTTCCTGTCATAATAAAAAAAAATCATAGTCATGGTAATTTTTTGTAGATAGTGTCAACTTTATCTTTCACTTATAATAAATCGAATACAAAAATAATATATTATGAATTTGACACTTGACGCTGCTATCGGTACAAGTGGTGTAGGATGCTTGTCAAAAATCAGTATAAACCGGTTTAGGCCAAAGAAGAGACGGCCGATCGATAAAGATATTTTTTTATTTATAAAGCCAAAGTTTCTTTGGTTAAACGCCCAATTCCAGGAACCATTGGTTCGAATTGAAAAAATCTATACTGGATTCATTGTCAAGGAATGCTATAAAGGTTACGTTATAACATCACGTTAATTGCGACGAACCCTCTGTATCTTCGGGCATTTAGAGTGTGTAATTAAGTTATAGACACAAATAAAAGCTAGAGTACCTATTATATAAAGTTATATTTATATTTTACCGACAGATAAAAACAATGCACCGCTGGAGTCAGGCTCGGAGGACGCGCCGGAGCTGCGCGCGCGCGGCGAGGAGGACGCGCGCGGCGTGCGCCTCAAGCACGCCACCGCCAAGTGGGTGGCGGCGCACGCGGAGAACACGCTCACCGACCTGTCGCTCACCGTCAAACCCGGCAAGTGAGTGGCCTCATCTCCTTTCTTACGCCTATTTTTTTACTAAATGTTTCATTTAAAAAAATAAACTGTTTCACGCTGTATCTCGCACACAGCATGGTAGGCAGAGGGAACCTAGTGTTAACACACTCTGTTCTCCACTTTCTGCCAAATTCTGGAAGCATTGCGTGTTGAGTGGCAGAACTCAACGCCGCGCAATATTTTTTTTATTTTGATTGAATAGGCATCTCTCTATAGTTAAAATTATTCGTTATTATAAGTGATATAGCTAAATGAATAAATTCTCATGAAGCCGCGAAGAATTGTTGGTGTGGAAAAATACAATCTTCTGGAAACATGAAACGCAGTATGTAATTGCATTGCCGTCCAGATTAGATTGCCTTTTTATAAAATATGCTTATATAATAAGAGTGACCACATTATATTGGCTTATGTTATTGATATAGTTTTAATATAATTAATTTGCACGATATTTATATAAAAATATCTTGAAAAGTTAAAAAGATGAAAATATCATATTCACTCCAATACAAGAAAATTTACGCCATGCATTCTTTCCAGAACAGGAAATAATAATAATCTTTCTCTCATCTGGGCACCGAACCCACATCCATTGCTTTTTACCTTATACACTGTCCCACTATGGTGATTTAAAAAACCTG
>DWQW01007873.1:0-14502 GCA_018249695.1 Heliconius erato demophoon | reverse complement strand
GGTCCGTACCTTTTGTTATATTTACATTTCTTTTAATACTTTTTCTATAGATATTACTTAAAACTAGACTTATGTTATTACATACATATATTTCTATATTTATACAATATCTGCTTAAGAAAGTCCAATTGTTTGAAACGTTTCCTTTTATAAACATCAATTACCTCATAATTTTTAATTTGACCGGCTAAATTTATCAAATCATTTGTAAAACCTATTATTTATAAATTTCAGATTTTTTTGAAAAAAAAACGGGTTAATGACGAAAACTGACAAATTTAGCCCCGACTGTTGAGTGCGCTCGTGATTTTTTTTTTCTTAATTTAGCATAACAGTAGGTCTTTTGTGTAATGAAATATTTCACTCACTATCGGCCTATAAATCTTGAAAATTACATGGAAGCTAAAATAATTTTTAATTAAACTATTTTTTTTTTCAAAAACTTAAGAACTGTAGCGAAATAAATAAATCACCAATATTGGTGATTTTTAGAAAAAAATACTAGTATTAGTATAGGATAATCTCTGAACGTTTAATAGGCTCAATGAGAACCTTTTAAAAAATGTAGGTACTCAAACAGCAAAAAGATTATTCAGTATAAATATTTTGATATTGTAAAGTCATCCTAGCACAGGCCGTAAATATAGATGTTTTTCAGCTACTTTCACAAAGATTAATTATTCTTTAATTCATAATATAATATTAATCTTAAAAATTTATTATAAAATTCCCAACATTCATGATTTTACCTTAATTACAGTACCTGTAAAGTAATTACAACTCCTTTGTGAATTGTCAAGCTGTTTAACTTTCAAGTTTTCTCAATAACTTATAAACTTACTAGGCAGCAACTCGACCGCTCCAACTTGAGCATTAGGCGGCGGTCTATTGAAATAACTTGAGTGGGGTTCATTAGCTATTATTAGAAACGCCTTTGTTGTTGTATTGTCGTGAATTTTCTGAATTATACATTTTGGAGAAAACATAAAAGTGCGTAACGAAGGTCTTACGATTGACAGGTTCTTAAATACTCGTATAATATTTAAATACTTTTTTATTATAAAAAAATCTTTTTGAGTGGGGAACGGAGTGTTTAACTCTAGGCTCCTTCTTACCCTCCTGTGTGCAGGATACAGCGTGAAGCTTTTTATTTTTACTGCTATCCATATTTAAAGAATATTATAATTATCTACTAAAAACGAAAAGTAAAATTTTGGTACACAAGGAATATTTATTTTAAAATTTTTGTAATTGTATCGATATCTTACAAAGATCTTATCATAATTATGTTACTAACTTTTGTTTTCCTTGTGTATATTCTGCCATTCTTATGTATGTTTTGTGTGCTACAAATTCAAAGGTACTACTTAGCTTCTTTTTACAATTATAGAAGCAAGATATTTCTTGAATGATGTTTGATCAGCTAGTTTAGTAGTTGGTTTTTAAAGTATTACTGTCGGATCTTTATTTTTATTTAGTGAAAGATTTTCTGCAACTTTTGTAACTTACTACAAAGAGCATTTTATTTTATCTTCGTCATCAAAAGCTGCGAGTAAGCCTTGGCCTGGTCCAGAATATCCCTCAATTCATTCTACCCTATTCCTGGCTTACTCCTTTCAATTTTTTACGCCCAGAGTTCTCAATTTTTTTTACCGTCAGGAAATCTTTTTATAGATACTCGACTCGAACGGGTTCTGTGGGACTCGCGAAAACCTGACTCCTCCTCTACCGCCACTGGCGCGAGACACGCGGACAAGAGTCATCCGCGAATCGCGGCGGCGGGAGCCTGCTAGGCACTTCGGGGAGTGTGTGGACAACCTCGACGGCCGAATCGGAGCGGGGGAGCAACCTGGGCGCGCCTACTTGGGCCAGGTTGGTAGGCGATTAGCTTCCCCAAGCTTACCGCTGGCTCATTAGCCTTGACCGTGGCCGGCAGTGAGAGGTCGTCCCCTATGACATCGCGAGTGCGACGTTGAGACACCCAGGCTGTGCACAACTCCGACGTGTACTGGGCTGACTCATCGAAGTAGTCGTCGCAATGTGGTGGCAGTGGCCGTCGGGCTCACTGGCGGAAGACTGGACGAATAGCCTTGGTCGTCCTCAGCCAGATGCTGTTGCCAGTCGAGATTCCCACATGTCAATTGCTACTACCCGCTCCTCCTCAGCGCGTGCTTGGCTGGCCGGTTCCCCAGGTGTACAGCTGACGGATTGAGGCGTTCGGCCCATCTACATAGGGAGGTTTCAACAGTTTCGGGGCCAAGGATATAGGAGGTGTGGTGTGTAGTGGCCCCGGAATCTCCACCGACCGTCTAGATCAAGTCTGAGGAATATTTTGCTTCTCTTGACGTTTATGTTGACGCCACCGTCGACGGTACGACGAGACATCAGATGGTGGTTCTCCTCCATCGAGTGGGGAACGAATCCACAACCAGTCGGTTTTACAGTCTCACTTTGCGCCTCTGCGCCACGACTGGTCTCATGTCAGTTTACTTTCAAGATTTACTTAAAATATATAATTGCAGGTGTCCATAGTGGAGATAATAGGCTATTTTAAGCTACATACAAGATCATGAGGTGTAATTTATTTAATCGTAGCTTCGCTTCGTCCTAAGTCTTAAATTAGAAACATATTCATAGCTGACTGATAGTATTATAAAATTAATATTTTGCTTAAAATAAACATTAAACATATGACTATAATTTTTTTTGACATGAATACGTCTATAAATTTGCTATCATACGAGGGCAATTTCAAAAATCCTAATGATAATAAAATCGAGGCATATAGTTTTTACTATGGGTGGCAGGAGGTACAGACCATGATAGTTGAGATGCAGAGAAGAAGAGATAAGAAGAGATCAATAACAGAGATAAAAAGAGATCAATAACAGAGATAAGAAGACATCAATAACAGAATTGGTGATTCATAATTGATAATGCAGAGGTCCACATCGTTAATCATGTCTACCCACGAAGGAAAAATATCATCACAGTAATAACACCCCAACATAGTGTGGTGGGTGGTAGAATATGCATTTGTGACATTAAAATTTTGAGTGACCGTTGCCTTGCAAAGTCGGTACAATCTTTGTCTGTAGCAAAATGTTTACTCTCACAATACATATAATCTGAGCCCTCCTTAATTATGTCACGTGCATGACCAGTATGAAACTGGCAACACTGGTAACATCTAGATTCTAGACTAAGATCTACATTGTACTTTAACATAGCCAAAATGACAGCAATCAATTCAAACATTTAATAGTAGGAATCTTGACTTCTATAGGGAGGGAAGAGATAGGAAAAGATCTTATCAAGCAACAACTTTTTACTGAATAAAATTACAATCGACTGAGTCGGAACCCATGTGCTCCCTTACTCGCAATCATCCTATTTAATCTCCTGCCATTCAATATCTGTCCACACCCAAAGGGAAATACCGAGGACTCGACAAGTTCATCTAATGGGAAGTCAACGGGAACATCTCTTACTATACCCATTCTAGTAATGTTAAATGTTACAATAACATCAACATACTTACAAAAACTTAATATTGGCTTAGTCAAAAATTAATACGCTGCATTAGCATTTGAGAATTCACGCTAATCTTATTGCGATCAATCTTTTTAATACCACCACCATTGATCTCTTTTTTTGTGCAGAAACTGTCCAAACTTGATAGCTCTAATAGAGATATCAGCTGCCGGGTCATTAATTTCCCTCGATACATATGATATCATTATATATACATACATACGGTATGATTTAGCATTTTCGGAAAAGGAGGGGTGAGTCTATATATTTTGTATAAAAGAAGTTGCATTGGATGGATCAATTATAGTTTTTTACACTATACAACGAATTGTAAAATTCAGGATGAAAATCTCCACTTTGCCTTTTTCTATTCACCTGAGATTCAATACCACCTGGATCAGGGAGATCAGGCGGGGATCAGAATCCATTTTAAAATTTATAACGTATATAAATTTTAAAATGGATTCTGATCGTATAATATGGTATAAGACTAATCTAACAAATAACAACAAAAACACTTACTAAAACCAAACACCTTGTTAATATGGAAACTTTAAAAACTTTAACTTTTTCACTTCAAAACAATAAGCAACACCAAATTAAATAAAACCCTCACTGACTGACGTGTCAAGCAAAACAACGACTTCGTCAACGAAGTCCATCAAAAACAAAATATCAATTAATTATTGAAAAAACAAAATGAAATCAGATTTCGATTAAAATCAATCATATTTTAAATGACAGACGTGACAGCTCATTGACATTGACACCTTATCTAATGATTTTTGCATTTTGCTTCACTCGTTTCGTTCTTTTCTATACGTTTTGAGCGTTACCCCGTTTCTGACGTTTTCAACGACTACTGCTTTGTGTTTTGACGGATTTTGACTAAAAATAATAAAGATTAGTGCTTAAACCATTCAGTAATCACTTATTTTATAGAGGTTGATTTTATGAAAACTGTGCTGTGAACCTAACCTCATTTTTACCAAATCCCTAATAATCCAAAATCCAAATCAGATTGCCAAAAGTGACAGGATTTTCATGGTGGAAATAATGTACCTGAATCTATTAAATTATACAATTTTCATCTCTTTGCATTTTGGGCCCAAAAATGTATGAAATCGTTTTAGTCTCCGGTTCCGTGGGATTATGATTTACGCGGAAAAAACTACAACAAAATTAAATAAAATTCCATAAAGTTTAAATTGCAATTTATTAAATGGATAACAACATACATAATTGCACTAAAGTAAGTATTTTTTTTCCTAAAAATACTGAAATTATATGAGGTAAATAAATAATTATATATTTATCTAATATACAGTCATCGTTCAGGCGTGTGAAGTCGCAGGCAGGCAGCTAGTATTGAATACAATTTTATTAAATATAGCGGATGTCAGTTTTCCTACAATTTCACAAGTCGTGCAAACATATTTGCTGTAAAGCTTTTGAATGTTTAGAAACACGGCTTTGTTATATAAAAATCTAACACTAGGTTTCCAGAATTTTTCTGAAAACCCACCCCACCCCTACATTGTGAAGCTAAAAAAACTGTTTCATTGCTCAATTTCATAATTGGAACAAAAGTTCTAGGTTCACGCTTTAGATATTTAGAGTTGTAGTTGTAGGCAGAGGGAATCTATAATAAAGGTACTCCGTTCTCCATTTTTCTACCCGAGTTCGAGACACTATAGCGGAAGTTTGACTTTTCACTAGAATAAGGAAATGATAGGAAAGATAAAAATAATTAATTATCCTCAATCTTAATTAGTAGTAATAATGTTTTTTTTTTGTTTTCATATTATTTAAAAATAATACTAATTAGATGCAGACATATTTATTAGATGGTCTCTGTAGGGTGGAAGTGTCAACACCACTTTAAATGAAACCAGTTTTAACTACTTTATAAAAGCCTAATACAATAAAAAAAATCCCCAAAAATGGAAAAGCTATTTTTTCCAACAAAATAAATAATAAATTATTGTTATAATATAAAACGCCATTTGTCAAGAACGACGCACGCACACATAAACCTATCAAAGGGCCACCGCCGCACCTCATTCCAAAACCGAGACGTAGGTGGCGGCAAAGTTTAGAGTTGCTTAACCTTTAGTTGTATTTTCGTAGTAGTACGTGTTTACGTTATTGGTATCTATGCGTAACGTCCTACGTCTAAACTGTTGAGGTATTTTTATTATTTTTTTTAGGTATTGGTTTAAAATATTTCACCCTGTATGTTGTTCCCTAAAAGGAGCGCTGACACTTCCATCCTGTATAAGATTCCACGCAATAATTATGAATTTAAATTTCATGCAAGTTCTTTCACATCTATTATGAGATATGTAGAGGGTTTTTGTTTATTTAGTAGCATAAGACACTCGCCAACATAAGCTTCCTTTTACTTAATTCAATCAAATAATAGTACTTACCAAAACAAATGATCTAAAAAAAAGAATCTGAACATTTTTACATTTCTATTCACGTGTATTTTGCACGTACAAAATAATAACCTAACACAGTCATTGCAACTATAACTGTACACTAGTCTTATATACGTCGTATCTATGAAACTAAAAAAATTATTTACCACAAATGTACCCAATAACTATGAAAAGAATTGATGGCATAAAAACAGACAAGATGTGATATATTCACTGATGTTAAGCATAAATTCCTAGAACAGGTAGAATTATATACTGAACTCAGTATACATTATGAGTTTCACCGCTGGCACTCTGTATAATGGAACCATCCATTTTGATTTACGTCTTAGGAAAGAAATCCACTCGTGGTCCTGTTGAGTGGCGGAACTCGATGTCGGGCTCTGCCTCGACACCAGAGCGAAAAAATGAAAATATAAATTTAATTTTGATGGAATCGAACCCGC
This sequence comes from Heliconius erato demophoon, assembly GCA_018249695.1. NCBI lineage: Eukaryota > Metazoa > Arthropoda > Insecta > Lepidoptera > Nymphalidae > Heliconius > Heliconius erato. The sequence goes on along the minus strand of DWQW01007873.1, from coordinate 8,078 downwards.
AATCAGTCGCGTTTAGTTTGACGCTTTGTCTTATTAATGGGATAAATTTATATCGTTGTATTTATTTGTTAATGACAAGTGGAATTTAGTGAGCGATACGACAAGAAACTGAAGATTTTTTAAATATAAACGCTATGCTGGTGAATTCTTTCGTTCTTATTTTCCGTCGAATTCTGGAGGCATCGCGTGTTGAGAATCACTTTGTGCCCTAGCCTCAACTTCTATTTTAACGACTGCTTTTTATCCGAAAAACTGACAACCTGATAGGGGTTTGTGGTAAAACAAACAGCTGATCGAATGATCGATGATGGATGTCACGGTGAGAATGAAGAAGAATGTGTCAGCTGGTTTGGGCACGTCGAATAAATGAGTGATGAAAAAATGGAAAAAAAGATTTATCCCTTGGGAGGATGATTGACCCATCGGATTGGTCTAGGCGTTTACAGGGGTTCTTGAAATAGTCCGTAAAAAATATATGTTAAATTAAAGCTTGCTAGTATAATCTATTTTGGCCCAACTTTAAACAACCTTTAGTACGTCTGGCATGAGTAAAAGCCCACGTAAAGGGTCTGTTAATAATAAATATAATTTTTTTATATTATTCTTAACAAAATAGTTAAATATTAGCTTTTCTATTTTAATGTAGTTGAGCGTGTACCTTAAGTAAGTACGCATACCGTCTTAACTACATATTAGACTATTAAACTTCAAAATATTAGCTTTGCTAAAATGACGTAGGTCTGGGGGCCCTGGGATCCAGTTTATTAGCAGGATAGGTAGTGGGAACATAATTTCTGCAGCGCTCGCGGTTCGATGGCGTTCATTATTATTGTTATTTGGTTATATGAGGCTAACTAACGAAAAACACCCTCATGTTGTATAGGGTGGAAGTGCCAGCGCTCCTTTTACTGGGACAGCATATAGGGTAAAATATGTTAAATCCATACCTAAAAAAATTAATCAAGATACCTCAACAGTTTAGACGTATGATTATTTTTTCTTTTCACGATGTTTATCTGTACTTGTATTTCGTGTGACGCAGTTATGCGTAGATACTACTAACGTAAACACATCGTACTACAAAAATAATACTAAAGGTTAAGCGACTTTGAACTTTGCCGCGAGTACCTACGACTCGACTTCAGAAGGAAGCGTTTGCGGCGGTTTTCCTTTTATAGGTTTATGTGTGCGTGCGTCGTTCATGACAAATAGCGTTTTATATTACAGCAAGAATTTTATTATTTATTTTGTTTGATCCTGTATATATAAAAAAGCAATTTTTGACAGCAGCGCCTTGTCAGTCGACTGAAATATTCAATTAAAATACAATTTCTGTCCATATAAATTAAAAATTTTATTCGATAACAACGCATGGTTTCAGTAATATTCTGAAATAATTCAATTTCGCATTCCCAAAGCCTGTCTGCGGCCATTATACTGCATGACGAAGCAAGTTATTGACCAGCGTCTATAAAACGAAGCGCTTCTGTTATCACATATCGGCCAAGCACTCAAACGTATATCGAGTTAACTCGCTTACTCGCTCTTTCCATTTCCAGGTCATTTTTATCGTAATAATGAGACCTTTTCATTTCAGATTACGATTTATTGTGGTTGATGAATTGTTTTCCTTTTTTAAGGGTTCCGTAAAGAAAAAATGGAACCCTTATAGGATCACTTTGCCGTCCGTCTGTCTGTGTGAATGTATCAATCTGAAATTAATATCAAATATTTAGGTCTATGCATTTTGTGGGAAATTCACCGTGTAATCAAAATCCATAGCCTTCCGTGGACCTAGTTATGAAATTTGGCAAGAAGAGAGAACTTGCAGTAGAAATAAAAGAAAAATACGCAAAAAATGAAAATTTTAAAAGTGAAAAGTGAGATTTTTCATACTAAAAATCATTACAAACTTATTATTGCAATTCATTTCGTTCAAAACAAGTGACGTGTGCATTTATTTATCGGAAACTTCAGTTTGTCAAATTTTACAAATTATTCTTCCCTTATATTACTACTTTACTTATTATACAATCCTGAAATTGAAAAAGAACCCACGATATGCGGGTCCCAGTGGCATTTTACCAGCTTTTTTGTATTTAAAAAGGATAACCTAGTAACAAATAAACGGGTAGGTACGTAGAGATATTTATATGAAAAAACGAACAGCCAGTGCAAGGGAAGTATAATTTGTAAAATTTGACAAACTTAATATTTTTATTAATATTTTTATATTAGATAAAATTGTCTATAACTCTTTAAACTGAGATAAAGCTCTATGAATTGAAAGGAAATCTACTTACAAACTAACAAGTATTTGTTTTATATCTACAGCGTGCATGAACTCAAAGGCAGAACAAGGGCGAGTGATAGAACTTAATGCTGCGCTTTGCCACCAGAGCGAAGAAATGAAAATATTAAATATTTTATTTTCTCGATTTGGAATCGAACCTGTTGCGTTTACAGTCACACTTTTGTGTCCCTTACCGCGACCTTAACCTTGACCTCAACTCCAGACTACAGATTATAAATTAACCAATTTAAATTTCACTAACTAATTGATGGCAAAACACTAAAAAAGACAAATTGTAACAAATTTTATAACATCATTTCATTACTCTTAGGTCCTATCAATGTCTTGAATGATAATAATTTTCCTCTTATAGTACTTCACTCGGTACTCTTCGATGATCGTTTAATTCTGTTAGTATAACATACATCTTAGATAAAGAATCGTTTAATGCAGGATAACATACATTTATAATAAATATTGGTAAATAAAATATAAAATTATTTTTATTAACTATTTGTTATAAAAAAAAAGAAAATTTAAACATTTATTACAATCACCATTACGTCTTAATATACATTCACATATTCTAATTTACATTAGTTATATTTTGAACATACCTCTTTACTATATACAAATGTATACGAAACCTGGTAATATGTGTATATAACATAATGTTCTATTAAGATTAAAAATAGAATTACCTATAAACATATTATATTAGAAAGATAATAAATCTATTTCATATTTAAAAACTAAAAAAAACTACCACCAATTCTTTAACCAGGTTTTGTAAAATTTCAATGAGTTCAGGCTATTAGTTTTTGTATTTTTTGTATGTTTCGCTTATAAAATTATCTAAAGGTGTAATTCTTAAGTATCACTCTTGATAATAGTTAAAAGCAAACTAAATAAATTTGCTTTTCTATTTTTTTTATTTACTTGTTTAAACTAGTCATTGGTACTACTTAGAAAACAAAATGATATAACTTTTTATCTATTATGTAATAAATGTTTTGTGAAAATTTAAGACATCTTGATACTCATATTACAGGATTGTGCAAAAATATTTTTATAAGTATCATTTTAACTTTAACTTTTTTATTACATGTAATCTATGCATATAATCAAGTTTTGAACCTAAGACTTGATTACATGCAGAGATACACTGGTGAAACTAGAGAAAAAAAAATATAAAAGGCTTTTTTTAGCAATTTTTCACTAGCAAGACAACGTTATATTAGTTAGCCACATATAGCAAAAATGTATTCGTTTTAATGTGGTTTTGCTGAACTAACAACTTAGTTTTTTGACACTTTTTATGTGTGTCTTGCGTAATATTATTTCTGCAATAGTATTATTTAAAACTACACATACTTCGATTTTATTCATATGAAACTATTTACAGAGTGGAGGAGGCAGCGCTCCTTTTACGGAAACAGCATATAGGGAAAATATTTCAAACCTATACCTAAAGAAATTAATCAAGATGCCTCAACAACGTAAACACTTACTACTACAAAAATACTACTAAAGGTTAAACAATTTTGAACTTTATTTCTAATACCTACGGCTCGATTTCGGAATGAGGCGTATGCGGCGGTGTTCCTTTGATATATTATGTGTTTATGTGTGTGTGCGTCGTTCTGACAAATGGCGTTTTATTTTAAAATGACAATTTTATTATTTATTTTGTTTGAAAAAATCACTTTTTCATTTTTGGAAAAAAAAAATAATTGTTTGAGGTTTATGGAGTAGTCAAAACTAGGGGTCGCAATATCGGACCATTCAAGCAAAACTGGGATTTTCGATATCGACTTCAGAAAAATCCCGGGATCCCGGTTTTTTCGATATTTTCGATATTTTAGTTTTTTTGTACCAAAATTAGTAATTTTTCAAGCCTCTTCTTATTTTTAGAGTTAAGTTAGGGGGGTATTTTTAGTGAAGTAGTAAATTAAATTATATTTACTCAATAAATAAATAAATAAATCAAATAAATCAGCTTCACGCTGTATACCGCACACAGCAGGGTAGAGAGAAGGAACCTAGTGTTAAGACACTCCATTCACTTTCTGCCGAATTCTGGAGGCATTGCGTGTTGAGTAGCAGAACTCAACGCCGCGCTTAACCTCGACACCAGAGCGAAGAAATGGAAATATAAATTTAAGTAAATATTTCATCTCCTCGAGTGGGAATCGAACCATCGATCACGGAAAAATTTTTCTGTGCTTCTGTGGACTTGGAAAAGGTGTTTGACAGAGCGAAATTATGGAAGATACTACTCCGGTACAATGTGACCTTTGTTGCAGGCTGTAAAGTCTCTTTACAGAGATCACCCAGCCTGCATGCGAGTAGGAGCTTGCATGTCACCCTGGTTTGACATCCGATCGGGTGCTAAACAAGGTTGCGCCATGTCAGCTTGGTTGTTCAATTTGTATTTGGATAGCTGTCTCCAAGGAGTGAAACAAAGTGATATAAGAGTGAAAGTAGGTGACCTGAATGTGAATTGCCTGCTGTACGCAGATGATGCAGTGCTTATTGCATCATCAGAATGCGAGTTGCAGGCATTGGTCACCATTCTGAAAGAAGAGTGTGAATATAATGGTCTAAGCCTCAATGCGAATAATACAAAAGTTCTGATTTTTGAAAGAGATGAAGAAAGGACGGAATGCAAGATCAGTGTAAATGGAAAGATATTAGAACAAGTGAATGAAGTGGTATACTTGGAAATATGTTCAGTAGAGATGAAAGATGGGAGATGGAAGGCGTATTGCTGCCGGTAACAAGGTTAACGGAGCCTTGGTTGCATTGATGAGATGGCGAAACGTCAGCACAACTGCGCTTTTGGCCATACACAATGCCGACCGACTCTGTTATACGGCAGCAAAACGTGGGTATTACAGAAGAAGAATTAAAGAAAGATGAATGCCGTGGAGATGCGATCTCTTCGTAAGATATGCGGAGTCAGCTTAGCGGATCGAATCCTCAATGAAGAATGGCAGGTATTAGCGAGGATGTCACGGTGAGAATGAAGAAGAACGTGCTCAGCTGGTTTGGGCACGTCGAACGAATGAGTGATGAAAGAATGACAAAAAAGATTTATGATGGAAAAGTGAGCGGTAAGAGAGGTAAGACGAGATCTCGGTTGACCTTCGAAAACAGTATCAAAGATACTAGAGGAAGGTCACGTAAAAAGCATGAGGACCCCCCGGAGGGCATGTATAAAGAGATTCATGACAATGGACGAGGCGAAAGAGGTATCTGGTATCTAGAGACCGTAGCGTTTAGCGCTCCGTTCTGACTACCCCGCTAGGGATAAAGCGTGAAGTTAGTTATAACATATATATCATATTAATCAATATTAACGAAAAACAATAATAACACCTGGATTTTTTTTTTTTTCGAACTTGAGGTAAATGCTGTTAGCCCTATTGGCCTTTACAGCGACACCGGGTGGGTAGGGAAGAGGGTACTCTGTCCCAGAAGAAAAAGCAAGCACTACCTGGCTGCTTGAGAGGAGTCGACGACTGTAAGGGCGCCCCCTGCGGGGCTCGAACCTCGGCTTACAATCGACGAGCGGGCTGGGAATTTCCCTATGCTAAACAAAGCCAGCCGCGACGTGAAGCCGCGACTGGGGACAAAAATTAGACTAGTCTAAGGGAGCTAGCGGTCCCTAACCGCTGGGCCCGACCGCGCCGAGACGCGGCCGAGCCGTGGAAAAAACTGGACTTCGTCGTCGATTCCGTCGACGACGGTGTTTGTGTCGTGTATGTGTAGTGTTTTTCCTACCTATATACGGGGCGTTTGCTAACGTAATGGCGTCATCGGGGTAGTTTTTTTCGATAATTTGTTTACGCTAATATGGTAGGTATTTAATATTTTTTTATATGGCAATTATCACGGAAACGGTGTAATTTTTGTGCATAATACTTATATATGGGGTAACAATAGTTGAAAATGACCTCCTCTATCACTTGTATCAGTTTATATATCTATCTACCTGTATTTTAATACAAATACAATTTACTAAAGCAGAATAGAACTCCCAACCATCACGTGTTATACAATAATATTATTTAAAATCTAACCCACAACAGCCAAAGATCTAGTTGTTGGAACACCTAAATAAAACATCGCCTCACTGGCAACCATCTCGCGAACACAAGACCTTAGAGCAGCTCGTCCATCGTACGACCGAGAGTAGGGCGTCGGCCCTGAACCTTTCAGCTGGATTTGATATCTCTCGTTTAATCTATGTGGAATGGTTAGATATTTATTGTTAGCTTTATGCTTTATCTCGAACTTAGTAGGATTGAAAGAAAGAACTTTAGTGCTTTTTTATAAAATTTTGTCATCCAATATACAAAAAACTACAAATTTCAGTCGACTTCCTTTTATATGGAGACATACAACAATATAACATCAAACAATATAAAAATACCAATAGTACCGATAGTACCGATTTTTTCTCAAACATATTGTATTAAGATATTTTTTTTCTTCTTTGCCGAAAGTAAGAAGGATTTAATAATAAAAATAGCAATTGAAATTGATAACTATAATTTTTTTTTATGTTACATACCTGTTTACATATTCACCAATAATGTGAGTTCTACCGTCGCCCAATTGGCCTACCCATAGCCCATACTGGTGTCCTCCATATCTACAATATTTATATAAGTCCATTTTAGAAAATAACTATAAAGAATTTGGTGAGACTATATTTAATAAATCGAATATATATTTAAGTAATACACAAGAGTATAGTAGTATATATATATATATATAGACAGATTTTAACATCAGATTTTGAAAATTAATTATAAACTTTAAAGGTAAAATACAAAGAACCTTACTATAAGAAAATAAAACCCTATACTGGTTTAGGTTATTTAAAATATTTTCTCGATCTCTTGAAAATAATGCTGCTTTTTGACTTTTTCAATTTCTCTCTCTTTTTTCGTACGAAAATGTAAAATTCTTAAAGACTGTTATTGTTTAATGTGACCTATCGGCATTACGAGTTAAATATATTAACCAATATAATATGATTTATGATAATTATATACCGATGAGCAACAGGAAGAGCTCCATATGGAAACTTCCTTCCAGCCACGAATTCAATAAAGTCTTGACTATTTACTATATTTGGATCCATGTCTAATATATTTAAAAGTGCATCATCGGAAACACATACCAAGCGTAAATTTTGTTCTAGTGGACGAGGTATTACCTAAAGTTGTCATGAGAAGTTAAAAATATGATAAAAAAAAAACAATTTCATTTAAATTTAATTATTTGTATATGTCAGTTTACCTCAGAATATACAACATTCTTGACACTATTTTTAATTAGATCACGATTTTTGTTATCTATAGGCAGCAATGCGTATTTAGGATAAAGACTAAATTGCCATTCAGTTAAATTGGTTTTTATTAAAGCCGATTCTCCTTCCATTTTCATTTTAAAAGTTACAAATAAATTTTATAAAAACATATAACACATTTATAAATGACAGTTAAAATTTACAATCTGTTATATATTATATTATTTAAATAAAAGATGTTTATGTCAATATTTAAAAATAATCGATACCTTATATTTTGCATTAAAATAGAATATTTTCATCATATTTTTGCTAAATATCTTATAGAATAATTAATATTGTTTGATTTGATTGACTTGGCAAAATTATTATATAATTATTTTTTATTTATAATTAAATATATATTTTTAATATCTATGGCCTCTATGGACTTACAACAATCCGCCTTAGCCACTATAATAT
>DWQW01007872.1:0-14503 GCA_018249695.1 Heliconius erato demophoon | reverse complement strand
CAGATTGCCAAAATTTATATAGTTTTCAAGGAGGGAATGATGTACCTAAATCTATTAAATCATACCATTTTCATATCTTTACATTCTGGGCCCAAAAATGTATGGAATAGTTTCAGTCTCCTTTATGGATATGATTATTTAATAATTTTGACTTTTCCTTTGTGAGAATATAACTTCTGATATATAAAAGATCGAATTCATACATTAAAAAATACTCATACAACAATATTTGTAAAAGAATCAAATATACACAGGCATATATTAAGAATATATCATATTTTTTGTGCCAGTTTCTCTATATATCCGTTTTTAGCAGGGTAGCCTTGGTAGTAAGACACTCCGTTCCCTATTTTCCGCCGAATTCTGGAGACATTGCGTGTTGAGTGGCGGAACTCAACCTTGTTCTTTGTCCCGATACCAGGACGAAAAAATGAGAAGAATTTCATCTCCTCAAGTGGGTATCAAACCCACAATCTGTCGCGTTTCACAGTCACACGTTCGATTAAATTATCTTTCTTTATGTTTATCAATAAATGGCCTCCCGCATGATGCAGATATGTAGGGGAAACAAGGGAGGGTAGTAATGATTCACCGCTTTCCGCTCTCTTTGACCAATGTCATGTTTAGTGTTACTAAACTGGGGAAAGGAATATGTTTTAAATAACCATTTCGTCAAAAATTGAACCCACAACCACCTCATTTGTAGTCAGGCATATACCCATTGGGCCATAATAGCGACGATTTTATAATAATAATCGTTACATGTAATATTAAAGTTAATATTAGCGCAGTGGGGCAGAGTCTGCATCCGGGGATAAGAATTATTTTCGTTTTCCTAGTCTTATAGACAAGATGCGGCGTTGAGTTCCAACATTTTTTCCTGCAGTATTTCGGATTCAGGTAGAAAGCACAGAACAGAGAGTTTCAGCACTATATTTTTCAGCCTACTTTAACATTAACTAAAGTGATCAAATATAATGTTCAAGTTGTTCACTCGATAGACGCTATGTCCTCCGACTTGAATTCATGAATACGAATTGTCTTAGTCTTGTAATGTAGAGCTGTTGTTTCATCGCTTTCCAGTATTATTTGCGCTATTTTTTGCAGCTTTTATATTAGGCATGATAGGCAAAAGGGACCTGGGAACCTAGTGTTAAGACACTCCGTTCCAATTATAACATTTCCATTCCCCACTTTCCGCCAAATTTTGGAAGCGATGCATGTTGAGTGGCGGAACTCAACACCGCAGTAACTCATAATTTAGTTTAAAGTGAAATGTTACTCCTATTATTATATAATTATATCATCCAGTACTAAAATTGATTTGGTTTTTTTAGTACTAAAATTGTTATCATCGTCTCAGTTCCTATTTATAATTCTATAATATTTGTCTTATCTAAGTAAAATGTATATACTCAAATGTACATACATTTATGTTTCATTCATTTATGTTTGTATACTATTTTGATTAGTTTCTTATAAAAAATTAAATAAATAAGACTTACGAGAGATCACTGTGGTTTCAATTAATCTTCAAATATATACGAAGCTATTAAAAATTATAAAAATCCAAAAAAATAAAGATCTGCTTCGCGCTGTATGCCGCATACAGCAGGGTAGGCAGAGGAAACCTAGTGTTAAGACACTCTGTTTTTAAATTTGGGAGGTATTGCGGAACTCAATGCCGCTCTTTGCCTCGGCACCAGAGCGAAGAAATGGAAATATAAATTTAAATAAATATTTCATCTCTCCTCTAGTGGGGATCAAAAAATAAATAAATTTAGTTATTCTAAATAATATAATAAACTTTTTTCTTGTATTAATATGTTTATATGACGTAAAAATATAATACAGAAATACACAATCAGTTACTGATAGTTCAACATACAATCAATGTCATATTTATCAGTTATTGGCCTTTCCGTAGCCTTATCTATATAAAAACAATTTTAATAATTACTTTTTTTTCTTTAAGTTCACCACTTTTTTTCCTTTAACTTCACCTATCCCGCCTATAGCAGGGTAAGTAAGGGAACCTAATGTTAAGACACTGCGTTCCCCACTTTCCGCTGGATGTGGCATTGCGTGTTCAGTGGCAGAATTCAACGCCGCGCTTTGCTTTGTTCCTCCTAATGGGAATTGAACTCCCAACCGTCGCGTTTACAGCCACATCGTTGTGCTACTGCACTTCGACGGCCTCGATAATGAATTACTAAAATTATAAATAAACAAAAAAAAAACGATTCACAAGTTATAATAAAAATTGTATTAAAACTTTAAATATTTTTCAAATAATCTATATATAATGGAATAAACAACGCATTTCACGAGACAGAGATAACCTAATGTCGGAACTATATTCTCCGCTTACCGTCCGAATTTAAAAGATTAGGTATTACCCAGTAAACCTTACCTAACTGGAAATAGCTTAATATTTGAAATGGAAATCGAACCCACAACCACCCCGTTTACAATCGAACGCTCTCACACTGCGCCATGATAAACTATATGATATAAAAATCCACGAATGTCATTTTTGCCGACAGCCAGGCACAACCCAACTGGGCCTCTACGACCTCTATACTATTTTTCGACTATAAAATTGGTATAAGTTCTTAATTGCTTATAATTAAACATAAAATAACTGTTTGTTGTATTGATTAGAGGCTAGTTGTAACGCAGGAGCTTAAAGTGTAAAGTGTAAACGCGACAGGCTGTGGGTTCGATTCCCAGTTGAAGAAATTAAATATTTAATCTTTTATATTTTTCGCTCTGGTATTGAGGCAAAGCGCGGCGTTGAGTCACTCAACACGCAATGCCTCCAGAGCTCGATGGAAAACAGGGAACTTAGTATCTTAACACCAGGTTCCCTCTGCCTACCCTGCTGTGTGCGGGTATATAACGTGAAGTAATTTTTTTTTTTATATTCTAATCGTTTCTTAAATTTTTCATTTCGTTGCTACAACCAAACCTTGTTAGAGTTAAAAGTAATATGAATGTGATAATTGTAAGAGTTCCGCTCCTTATCATTAGCAAGACCATAACCGACTCATTTGATCGGATTGCTTGTTAACGTACATTTGATAATAAATGGCTGACGTGTGTAGGAAAACTGAAACAACAAAAAAAATAATTTCGGTAATTTTTTTTCTATATAGTGCCGTCGTGGCCATGTGGCGTAAGGGTGTGACTATAAATAAATACAAGTTCTATTCCCACTTGGGGGAATGAAATATGGAAAATATCAATTTCTTCGCTCAGTAACTAAGAACAGCGCGGTGTTGACTTCCGTCAGTCAACTGGCAGAGACTCCAGAATTCGAGGTTTCTTGAAATTTGAATGGGAAACGAAATCGGAACGAAGTCTCTTAACACTAGGTCCCCAAGCTCCCTCTGCCTATACAAAGATCCACCACAGATCTAATACGCCGATAAGAGTATTCACTTCAAAATAAGAGATTTATTTACAATGTTGTCACAAATGTAACCTAAACTACTAACTCTATTGTTAGTTTTGAACATTGTGTTGCTTACAAACTACATGGGTTGTTTTAGTAGGTACTGCTAGTAGTAAATATATTTTAAAATTCCTTCAACTTACTCATTTAGCTCTATAGATTCTTAAAAAAAAAATATTAAAACAAAATACCTGACTGCATAAGAAACTAAAAAGTAAAAAACACTTCGTTTAACATAAAAATACTTCAGATTCCCCATTTTTCGCCATAATCTTGAGGCATTACGTGTCGAGTGGTGGAACACAACGCCGCACCTCGTTACATCAACGAGGAAAAACAGGTTACAGCGTGATGCTGTTTTTTTGATATTTCTTTATAGTAATTTTGATTTGTAACTGATTTTTCATCTTTTATTATTACAATCGAAAAAAAAATGTTTTGTGGTACAGTTGGAAAGGAGTGGATTCGACTATAACTCCGGAAATGTATTTAAAATTTATTTTGTGTTATTCGAGACACAATATAATATAAAAATCTAAGCATAAGAGGCGTTGTGCGATATTATTGTCACATATTTTGAAATATTTAACTTGACTTGTTTGTACTCGTGTGTAAATTATTTTGGCAGTGACAAAGCATTGGCTATATAGATTAGGATGACTAACGACATCTTTCTTTTTCCGTTTACTTTTTAATTAAATAACATTTACTTTTTTTATTTTTAGGCCAGTCGTGGCACAGAGGCACAAAGTGTGACTGTAAAACCGACTGGTTGTGGGTTCGATCCCCACTCGAGGAGATGAAATATTTACTTTAATTTATATTTCCATTTTCTCGCTCTGGTGTCGAGGCAAAGAACCAGAGTTCTGCCACTCAACACGCAATGCCTCCAGATTTCGGCAGAAAGTGGGGAACGGAATGTCATAACACTAGGTTCCCTCTGCCTACCCTGCTGTGTGATAGCTGTTTTTTCATTTATTTACCTTATAAATTAAATACCTTTGTATGAGAATTCGTACTTTCCACAAAAAAAAGAAACACTTGTACGAATACTAATAAGCCCTTAAAACAATGCCAAACATCTTTCACGATAGATACGAAATAGAGCCAAGTCATAGTAAATTACAAAAAATACTTTAAAAAAAGTACTGTAACTAAGAGAAGCTACTACTATTAATAAAGCTGACAACACACTGGTCTACCGTGTGTTTCAAAAGTGACATATTGACGCATTCACCGAGTTGATTTCTGCTCTTACTGTACCAACCTATAAGGACTGATCGAAAATAAATCTTATGCCGTCTTAAATATAGACTAAATTGTGGTTAGGAAAATATAGGAAATGTATAGAAAAGTTGAAATATTAGACTATTTAAATAACAAGTGATCGCTATACCTAAAATGGTAATTAAAAGAAGCTTTCAAATATTCTTCATACCAACTTTATATATACATGTAAATTGAGAGACAAAAGTAGCTTTGTTTTGTTTCTCTTGTTAATGACGTTTGACAAAGTTGACACTGTCCGTCTGTCTGTAGGTTGTACATTAATCAAGAGTAGCAAAGATTTGGTAATATTGCATAATAAAGATTTTTGTATATATATACGATTTGTTTAGAAATGAAGAATAACTACTTAAAACTTAAGTGGACTGTAACAAACAGCAATTATCAATATAGTAAAGTACGATACACATGTCAAGGAAAAATAACTCAAATGGAAATCGAAGCCAAAACTGTCGAATCGAGTTTACAATCCGACGTTCCACTGCACCACGAAGATCTCTAAAGTTTATCGAAAGAAATATTATTATGTTAATATTTTATAGATGTAGGAAAAGACTTATTGGGCAGTCGTGGCGCAGGGGCACAAAGTGTGACTGTAAAATCGACTGGTTGTGGGTTCGATCCCCACTCGAGGTAATGAAATATTTATTTACATTTATATTTTCATTTCTTTGCTCTGGTGTCGAGGCAAAGCGCGATGTTGAGTTCCGCCACTCAACACGCAATGCCTCCAAAACTGTGCGGAAAGTGGGGAATGGAGTGTCTTAATACTAGGTTCCCTCTGCCTACCCTGCTGTAGGCGGGATACAGCGTGAAGCTGATTTAATTTATTTTTTTTTATGAAAATTTGCAACTGAGGTAAGGTAAAACACAGCATTCACTGCATTGAAACTTGATGATTTCCCTGAGACGATCAACATCTGTTTACTTGTCCTTTCACTTAATTTACATGCTAGATAAGCACACCTACTTGTGGGTTTTAATCTACAGTATCTATATAATTATGTTAAAAGTAATAATTTATTAGAATTTCAATAATTCTTTTCTATACGACTAGTTTATTTCCTAAGAAAAAAAATTGATTGTAAAAAGTTAAATGTTTTGTAGTGTTGTTTACAATAGTAATTACAAACAAAAAGAATAATTTATTTATAATATAAAACAGGACGTAGTGTTGGTCCTTCCACCCACCTCAAAATTTTTATTTACCGAAAAGTAGGGTAAAAAAAAATAAAAGGAAACCTTTATACGGAAATATACAATTCAACGCTAAAGTTAAGAAAGAGTGGCTATTTTTTTTACTAAATTGCCTTTTCTTCTTATTTAAAAGAGGTCGGCCAGTCGTGGCGCAGGGGCACAAGTACTACTGTAAATGGAAAAGGTCTTAGATTCCACTTGAGGACATGAAATATATAATATTTTGAATTCCTCGCTCTGGTAACGAGGCAAAACGCAGCGTTGAGTTCTGCCAATCAACTCGCAACAACAGAATTTAGCGGAGAATAGAGAACGGAAGTGAGTTAACACTAGGTTTCCAGGTTCCCTCTGGCTCTACGGTATACAGTATCAAACTAAAATGCCTTTCTCATATTATCTGTAAATAAACATTAAATATGTTGTTGTTGTCATTAAGCCACGTAAGCCGCAAGTAGCCATTGCTTATAATTAAGGACATTTCTATGATTCACCGTTGAATCTTCACTTTTCTTCTTTGTCAGTATTTACTATCGCAATATTTTTGCCCTAGTTTGATTATGTTCCTTTGTATGATTTCAGAACAATTGCATTATATTCATATATTTGGCAATATCTATCATATATATATATATATATATATATATGTATATAAAATTATTTGAGGCCAGTCGTGGCGCAGCGGCACGAGGTGTGACTGTAATACCGACTGGTTGTGGGTTCGATCCCCGCTCGAGGAGATGAAATATTTACTTAAATTTATATTTCCATTTCTTCGCTCTGGTGTCGAGGTCAAGCCCGACGTTGAGTTCTGCCACTCAACACGCAATGCCTCCAGAATTCCGCAGAAAGTGGGAAACGGAGTGTCTTAACACTAGGTTCCCCCTGCCTACCCTGCTGTGTGCGGCATACAGCGTGAAGCTGATAATAATAACAATATATCAAATTATCAAATCCAACGACAAGATTTAGAATTTTTTACCTATCCATTAAAGAAGAATAACAGAACCGTATTACGTAATTAATTATAAATAACTAAATAATAGAGCAGGCCATGCGTATATTTCTTTTTCAAAAAACTAAAGAATAGTATGTGGATTCATAATATGGATTTCAGTGAGATCTGCCTGCACCCTATTTTGCGAGACGCTCCCCGCCCTTATTAGAGTACAGTGTAGCGTACGAGAAGAAATCAATCTTAAAATTAGGTAAATAAGGTTCAAAATATTTTGCAGGGCGAAATTTCATTCGTTTCTCTATATAACAGCCAAATATGATCGAAACTGTTATGATAATAAAAGTCTTAAGGTATATTTAGGTTAAACGAAGAAACAACAAAGTATAGAAGCTTTGTTGTTTAGTGTTTAAAGCGTTATATACTACAATTATAATGTGATTTTAGAGAAATATAGCTAAAACAATATAGAGATTTAATAATCCTTAGAAAAAAGATTTTGTTTACAACGATTCACTCAGAAAAAATAATTATTTGCGTTTCCCCTTTCAAATAAGATATAATTCAACGTTGGGTTCCGCAATAGGCAAAGTCACGAATTTGGTAAGAAAAAGGAGAACGGAGTGTCTTAGCACTAAATTCTGTCCGCCTATAAGCCTTGTCCGTCTCTACATTATGGAATAACATCAAAATATAGGAGAAAAACGATACAATATAACATCGATTATACAGTATTGACAGTAACTGTATTACCGTCAAAACTAACGTACGAACAGCGTCAGTGTCTATTTATAGTTCGATGTTCAATTTGGAACATCTTAAATTGAGATTTTAAACTATATATTTGATTATTTAACGGTAAGTTGCCTTTAGTATATTTTGAAACCAATATATAAAAGTATATATGTATATAGTTATTTAACAATTTATTGTAGTCTGTATATTTAATTAGACTAACTTAGCGCAGTGGAGGTGGTGGTGGGTACGATTCTCAGTTTCGGAATTATTGAGGTACAGAGTTGAGTTCCGCCACACAACACGCAGTGTCTCAAATTCCGGAAGCGTAGATCGAGTCCTGATTTAATTTCGTCGAGTGGGTATCGAATCCACAACCTGTCGCGTTTACCGTGCACGCTTGTGGCAAATATTTAATTATTTAAAATAACTAAACAAATATTACCTATAAAGCATTGTTTAAATAAATTTAAACAACTGTGTTTGTATCCAGATTTGTATCTAGAACAGCTATAAGAAGATATACGTGAAACTTCAACCTAATGTATTACATCTTATATTTCACGCCGTGCCGTTAGGACCAACTTCGCTAATGCGGGCGAAACCGCAGATTCGATTTAGTTATGGAGAAAACATTGTACTATCAATATTGTTTATGTTCAACTATTAAACATTTTTATTTAATACATTGAAATCTTATCGGAACGGAGTGTCTTAACACTAGATTCTCTCTGCCTATAAATATGCGGGATACGGTGTGAAGCTGAAAAATATATATTATATTGATTATATTATATACTTAATTCATTTTTTTTTATGTAAATTTTGTATATAAGAATAAGATTTTGCACTAGGAGTTCTGGATTCTCTAACTCACTATAGAGTAAGTAATAGTAATCATATTTCACACGGAGATTGAATGCGCGTTCTTCAACGTAATAGGCGGAAACTAACGGAAAGTAAGCCATTTCCAAAAAAATAAAAAAAAATAAATAAAAAAAATATATTTATAAAGAACAAATGTATACAAAAATGAAAATAAACTTAGTTATTTTTTATAAATAAATAGTATGTTTAATTAAATAATAATTAATCTATACTCAGACTCAAGCAATGACCATAAAAGGGCAATCAGAAATATAGTAAAGTAACCGAACGAAACATTATGACGTATACAGTTAAGGATAAATATTTTATCCTTGTTCTGTGAAAGCGACGAAGCAACGTCACAACGAACAAGTGAGTCTAATTTAAAATTATTATTATTATAAAGGTTCCCATTATTACTTCAAACTTTTTGGTGATTCTTATACTTATTATAACTGGTTAGTTATGACGTGTACCTACTAAGATTTATAATTGATGAGAAAGGAAGTAGCCAAGAAAAAAAAAAAGCTGTATTGTCATGAGACTTTTACAGTTGGATAGCGCAGACTTCCGGTACCACGTATACAGTATGCTCTGTGAAGCTAGAGGACAGTCGGGGGTGACGCCACGGGCCATCACTAGTATGTCATCGATGTCATCAAACTGTTTTATTCGTGCAAGATCGTGTATTAATTGCATTGGAAAGTTGTTGTATCTAACACTAATTTCTTTGTCCGCACCATCGCATACCAATTGGTTACGTCATGGGCGTCACGAATACTCCCCCCCACTCCCCCCTTACTCCCGGCCCCTCCCGCCCCTCCCCAGCCCCATGTTATCAATCATTCGTATTCATTATTAAAACACTTTTCTTGTTTTATTAAACCCTTATATTATCAGCCTTAATGATTGGATAAAAGTCGTATATCCATATCTCGGTATGTTATGTTATGTTTTAACTGATAAGCAATAAAGTTCAATTTCGTTTAAACTTCAAAATGTCGTTTGAAACTATTCATGATTTACATAACAATAAAAAGTTCAAGACGTTTGTGCATTCGAACCATCACGTACGTATGTATTGTGTTATGTCAACTTATTTTTAATCATGTTCCGGTATTCGGTTTTACAATAAAAAAGAAATAAAAAAAAAACAGTTATAAAATCAAATACTTCATCGTTACTTCAGAATGACTTCGAATCCCGCTTCACGCGTGAACACGTCATCTATATTCTCTCATAATAAAAAATAAATAAATATTAAAATTTACGCTATCAATAAGTGCCAAGATGCCATTCCAAAACCTGTTCCAGCATTATTTTTCAGCCTTTCTTTGTCCATATAAACTAATTACTCATTTCGGAGTCACCAAGTAGCTCTACCGGAGTCAAAGTGGAGTATAAAAGTTACCTGTTAATTAAACAAAGAGGTCGGTCTGTGACGTGACAGTATACAGAACATGCACCAGCACATGGACGGGGCAGCGGGAGACGAGTCAGTACTCAGAAGCGGGACGCGGCCGTCGCACGTCAGCCCGCGGGCGGCTATCGACAAAGACTGTTTTGCTTGCCTGGTGTATACTGTACAGTACGCCCGACGAGTTGTGGCGTATTGAGTTATATTTTCTGTACTTTTTGGCGTTTTGTTTAGAAAGAACAGAATTGTCTACAGTAAGATATATCTTAAAATCAAATATGCACAGCTATAAATGGATTATTATGGCCACGACTCGCCAGCCGTACTATACACTGTACTGGCACGAGCGGCCGAACAGCTGATGGAGCGCACACCTGTGCTTTATCAGCCAGTACGCTCTCACACCGTCGCCGGCGCATTTCTCAACTGTATGACGTAGGAATGAACACCGTGTGAACGTTAACTCCGCGGACGTAGGACGCTCGAACATACGACCCTGTCGTTTTATTGAGACTATAAACTAAGATAATTTTGTTTTTAGAACATATTATTATTATTTATAAAAGTTGATTTTATAATTAAAAATAGTTTATATATATTATTACTTAAAAAGCTGATTTTATGATTAAAATGAGGCCAGTCGTGGCGCAGAGGTGCAAAGTGTAACTGTAAACGAAACAGGCTTTGGGTTTAATTCTACCTCGACGAAATGAAATATTAAATATTTCGTTTTTCTTCGCTCCAGTGTCTAGACAAAGTGCGGCGTTGTGTTCCACCACTCAACACGCAATACCTCGAAAAATTCGGTAGAAAGTTAAGAACGGAATGTCTTAACACTAGATTCCTTCTGCCTGCTGAATGCGGGATACAGCGTGAAGCTGATTTAATTTAGATATTAGAATTTTAAGCTGATTTCATAATAAAAATGACAGAAACTCAGTTCAAACGACCTAAGAGAAAATATATAGAGTTAAATTAGTAGGAACTGTAGTTTTTTAGCTGGAATGCTTATTTCTTGTTCGTTAGCGATACTTAATTGCATAACTATTCCGCGAGGTGCTTGTTGCGTACTCCAGTTATAAATACATTTTGATATAACTATAATATATTCTTAGTCTATTGTTTTAACATTCTGTCATTCACCTTGTCGGCCATATGTAATGATTTTACGTAACCTTTGAATTTGCACGAGAGAGAGATTTTAGGTTAAAATAAATTTTATAATAATAAAATAATTAGTTAGCGAACGAATGAGTGATGAAAGAATGGCAAAAAAGATTTATGATGGAAAAGTGAACGGTAAGAGAGGTAGGGGGAGACCTCAGTTGACCTTCGAAAACACAGTATCAAAGATACTGGAGGAAGGTCACGTAAAAAGCATGAGGACCCCGCGAAGGGCATGTATGAAGAGGTTGATGACAGTGGAGGAGGCGAAAGAGGTATGTAGAGACCGTAGCGTTTGGCGCTCCGTTCTCTCTGACTACCACGCAAGGGATAAAGCGTGAAGCTAAAGTAAAGTAAGTAATAATTAGTTAATAAGATGCGCCATTGATCCGGGATACATATAAGAATTATGTTATTGAAGCCAGGCGTGGCGCAAGTGTATACGCGTGTGACTGTAATCGCGGCAGGTTGTGGATTCAATTCCCATTTGAGGGAATTAAATATTTATTATTTACTTTTCTTCGCTCTGGTGTCTAGGCAAAGCGGGAGTTTCAGTTCCGCCACGCAACGCCTTGAGATTTCGTCGGAAAGTGGGAAGTGGAGTGTTTTAACACTATGCTCGTGTGAATCTAAAAAAATATTGAAGAATCTACAATACATGATGACAGTGCTGGTTCCTTATAAGATTTTTTTTGGCTTTGAACCTATATCAATTGCGACTTAGGTACATATTCTATGGGACCAATTATAAAAAAGATCTGTGAACTATAAATTTTATAGAATAATAAAACCATAAAACATGAATATTTCTGTTATTGATAGTGATGATAATTGTATATTGTGTCAAAATTAACAATTTATCAAGCGATATAAATACCTGAATAAATTTTAGTAGTACCTACTACTCTATATTAATTCATATCAATCGAGTATTCAAGAATGTCTCGTATGCAGCTGTTTTATTTTTTCAGCTTCACAGTGTATCCTATAAGTAGCGGGGTACGCAAAGGAACCTAGTATTAAGACATTTCGCTCCCCACTTTCCCCCGAATTCTGGAGGCCCATTCTTTACCAGAGCGAAGTAATTTTTTATTTATCTATCAGCTTCACGCTGTATCCCGCACACAGCAGGGTAGACAGAAGGAACCTAGTGTTAAGATACTCCGTTCCCCACTTTCTGCCGAATTCTGGAGGCATTGCGTGTTGGGTGGCAGAACTCAACGCCGCGCTTAACCTCGACACCAGAGCAAGAGATGGAAATATAAATTAAAGTAAATATTTCATCTCTCCGAGTGGAGATCGAACCCACAACTAGTCGGTTTTACAGTCACACCTCGTGCCGCTGCGCCACGACTGGCCTCACTGCGAAGTAATGAAAATATTAAAAAAATCATTTCCTCGAGCGGGAATCGAACTCACAACCTACGACGGGCCTCAAACAGCTGATCTGCCTATAATAATTTAGCAAGATGACAGGCTATGGTGCAAAAGGTGGCGTCGTGGCAGGTCGAGTGACGACAACATGTAATTAACTGTACATAGTTAACCTTTTCTCTATTGAAACATAAAGTACTCGCCAAACATGTATGAAATATATATTTCGAAAATTATGTATGAATTTTGTTACTATAGTTAATTTTTAATGGACACTCAATTTTAATAAGGCTTCTTTATATATATATATATATATATATATATATATATATATATATATATATATATATATATAAAAGGACTTGTGCTGACTGACTGAGGTAAGACGCACGCAGAGCCGTAACCGCTGATGGTAGAAACGTGAAACTTTGGCATATGTTTATTTTCATATTCTGGACATCCACTAAGAAGGGAATTTGAAAAATTTTAACCCTAAAGGGAAGAAATATGGGTTGAAAGTTTGTATGGAAAAAAAAAATTATCTGCACCGATTTTTATAAAATTTGAAATTCAGACTCTTAAAAATATTTCATTGAACACGTGTTTCATGGTTTTGAAGAATTCACCCCCTAAGGGTTCAAATAAGGGGTTGTAAGTTTATATGGAAAAATCTTTAAATTGCCACCGATTTTTATAAAAATTTAAATTCAGACTGTTAAAAATATTTTATTGAACACGTGCTTCGTGGTTTTTTTAGAATTCACTCCTAATAAGCGGGCGAAGCCGCGCGCGTCCTCTAGTTATATATAGTGAAATAAACATGCATTTTTATATATTATATTGTAACTAAATCTACTTTATGCTGTGTCTCGCACACAACAGGGTAGGCAGGGGGAACCTAGTGCTAAGACACTCCGTTCCCCACTTTCTGCCGAATTCTACAGGCGTTGCATGTTGAGTGGTAGAACTCAACGCCGCAAATAAATAAAAATATAAATTTAAGTAACTATGTCATTTCCTTGAGTGGGGATCGAACCCACAACTAGTAGATTTTACAGTCACACTTTGTACCCCTGCGCCACTATTGGCCTCAATCTATTACAATTTAATAGGTAAAAGCAAACGGTAAAAAAATTACCACTAAGATAAGTTAACAAAAGTAATTAAAAAATAAACTTACAGATCATTTAAAAAGGACTTCCTTTATATTAATTAGATTAAAAAAAAGCAATTAAAGACCTTTTATTATATATATATAAGCAATAATCCATAGACTAATATTATTAGTAAAGCGGAAGGACGAACAAACATACAACTATACATATTTGGCCCCCTACACTGCGTCCACGGCTGACCGCGATCACAACACTTTCACAATATGCCTGGCGACATTCCACTTCGATTCTTCGATCTATAGGTACTGTAACGTTTTAGTAAAGCATTGAATGTAGGTTAAATAGGAGTATGCGTTTTGATTTTGTAAATGGATTTTGAAGAATGTCATTGTTAGATTTTTTGTGAAATTTTCGAAAGTTTATTTTTTTTTTAATTACTAATAATATTAATTACTTTTAAATTGTATTTTATTATTATTTTTTATTTGATTTAAAATGTATAACAAATTTATACTAAAATGTATATACATTTCTTCGCTCTGGTATTGAGGCAAAGCGCGACGTTGAGTTCCGCAACTCAACACGCAATGGGCTCCAGAATGTGGCGAAAAATAAGGAACGGAGTATCTTAACACTAGGTTCCCTCTGCATACCCTGCTGTTTGCGGGATACTGCGTGAAGCTGATTTCATATTATTGTTAGGCGAACCAACAAATCAGACACAAAATCCAGCTTTTACAATAAATTTATTTACACTTGTTATATACACTTATACTCTCGTAGTCACAATATTGAAATATGAATTGTAATTACAAGTTGTCTTGACAATATCTTAGAACGTAATGAACACGAGTGCCGTGTCGTTTGTGCTTATATTGGAAATCCACCGGAAAAGACGCAGCACACTACCGCCACTTAATACAATCGATAATGGAAAC
>DWQW01007871.1:0-14504 GCA_018249695.1 Heliconius erato demophoon | reverse complement strand
AATACAATAAGTGGATAACGAAACTCGTTCTAGAGACTTGTTTAATTAAATGTTTCACCTACATCTGGAGGAAACCACAGAGTCATGTAAGGCCATACAGAAAGAAAACTTGTTTTTAAATAAAAAAGATAATAATAATTTTGCTATGTAATAGATGAGTCTTTTTAAAAACTATTTCTTTTTTTATTTTATTAATTTGTATATATTTACTAATTACAGCTTTCAGTTTCGATTGAAAGACAAGCTAGGTGATCAGTCGAAGACGGGAGTCTCTTTGATATTCTTCTATAGAACCTTAACCATTGGTGTAGGGCTGCGTCACTGTCAGTTTTTTTCGCAAACGTATAGGAGATTGTGACTTATTATTGCAAACCCTAATTCTCTCTGCATCATTTCACGGTACCCATAGGTACATTTTTACACTACGAAAAGCGTTTGTGTTTAAATTCTTCATTCATATAGTATAATAACGTAACTCATTGCCGCCGTCTGTGTTTCCTACGTCATACAAACAAGGGATTTTCAGATCTAGAGTGAATTGAAATTTAATAAAAAATTGGGTTATTATATTTATGAGGAAATGAAGTATTTATTTAAATTATTATTTCCATATCTTTGCTCTGGTGTAGAGGCAAGAAAGGCAACGTTGGGTTCCGCCACTCAACACGTAATTCGGCGGAAAGTGGGGAACGGAGCGGAGTGTCTTAAAACTAGGTTCCCACTGCCTACCCTGCTGTGTGCGGGATACAGCGTGATGCTGCTGCTGAAGCATTTATTTATTTATTATATTTATATATGTTTTAAAATTTATTTATAATCTACAAACTTTTGTGTTGCCTGTATAATAAATCGCAAGAGCACTCCAGGGAGAATTGGAATTTAAAAAAATCTAACATGAATAGATAGCATTGACGTTTTATATCAGGCTTAATGGGATCGGATACAAGCCTATTGCACAGTATATACGTGTAAGATTCAATTCGGCTCTACTAAATAAACTTATAAATTTATTTTTTAATTCTAGATGTAAAAGATTCATACAGCAATATGTCTACTGTAAGTAAGAAAAAAAGTGCTTAGAATACTTATTTAGAAAACGTATAAAAATTTGAACGTAGCGGGACTCGAACCCGCGCCCCCTGGAAACCAACCAGGCGCTCTGACCACTAAGCCATGCGTTCATTCGACACTTTCCTAAGTGTGGAATAACACTTTAAACATATTTCAAAGTGTTTAGAAATTATAACTAAAAATTAAATTATATTATTATTCCTATTTAGCATTTAGGCGTTAAATTTGCTGTGCTTTAGAGAATTATGGAAAGTGAACAGAGTGTCTTTTAGTTGAAATTAAGTATAATTAAAGGAATTCGAAGGAACCTTCGCAAATAATTGGCCTACTAAGTGGAAGTTGTTGAGTAGTCTCTAGTTTACAACAATTCTTCTCAACGTTTTTACCTATAACAATTTTCTAGTCATAAATAACACATTATTATTTAAAATGGTTGTGTATTACAAATGTGAAAGGTCAAGTTCAGGAAACCGAGCGTAAATACGTCGAAGTTTACAGTGTTCGAACTAAAACAAGACACAGTGTTTCACTTCCCAGAATTATTTTCTGAGCAGAGAATTTAACATGTGCTACATAAATATCAGATACTCTTTAATGATAATATTATTTAATTTAATTTAATTCATCCTTCAAGATTACGTTTCACCCACTTATTCTTCTTTTTAGGGTTCCGTACCTCAAGAGGTAAAAGCGGACCCCTTATAGGATCACTTTGTTGTCCGTGTGTCCGTCTGTCAAGAGCATTTATGTGAAGACTGCGTCGATATATCAACTGAACAGAATTTAATAACAAACATTCAAATCCACGGTCCCTTAGATCACAGAGAAAGTCAAGCTTCTAAGTCAACACAATCAAAAGATGAGCATTTATGTATCGTGTTTGCTGTATGTAATTTTGGGTACTTCCCGTGGATCTACGTGTTGTTAGTTATAAAATTTGGTAAGAAGTGAGAACTTGCAATATGAATAAAGGAAAGAAATCGTGATAATTGATAAATGTTTCATAGAAAAGAAAATCACAAACCTATAATTGCACTTAATTTCATACAAAATCAGTGCATTCGTCCGCAAATTAAAGTTTGTCAACTTTTATATATTGCAAGTCCCGTTGACATAGAATTCTGAAATTGGTACGGGACCCTCCGTATACGGTACATTTGACAGGTTTTTTTTATGATAGATATTTGTACACTGCATGGGAGAGGGTTCTACCACCCAATACTCAATATCTTTAAATGGACAAAAGAAATTGCTGGTATAAATTAACAGTACATTTTTGCTGCCAATCACAAATAGCTGGATCTCCAGCAGAAAATATCAAAATAGAATCCGATTCCCTCCTTTCTTCTATTTATTCAGATCCATTGTATAAAATGACTATGACGGAAATCAAAGACACGTTAAATCTAGGGAACTTTCATATATTATATTAATATTATTATTGTTGATAGACCAGATGTGTCCTGAGAAATTAAATCCATAAGCAGGAATTTATGCCCTTTCCTTATATTAAAATTTCTTTCTGATTTTTGTAAAATACCTAATGATATTGTTATAATTTAATCTTGGGAGTACTTATTTATATCTTTAAATCGTCATGAAAGGTGACTGTGGGGCCAAAATTATGTATTAAAATTTATTAGAAACAAATATGTTTATTCTCGGTGTATTGAAAGGTTAGATATATTATTTGCTCTCTGACCTGTAATGAAAATTGCAATATTAAACCTAACGTGTTAATTAACGTGTCCATTTTATACAGATTCAATGTTTTTTTTTTATTATGGTTGATTATAATTT
The DNA here is from genome assembly GCA_018249695.1 of Heliconius erato demophoon. Taxonomy (NCBI): domain Eukaryota; kingdom Metazoa; phylum Arthropoda; class Insecta; order Lepidoptera; family Nymphalidae; genus Heliconius; species Heliconius erato. The sequence continues at coordinate 11,633 of DWQW01007871.1, read as the reverse complement.
TAATTATTATTATCATAATATCATTGCGGTTGATGTCGATGATGATGAAGCGTGTGACTGAACCCGACGTTTGTGGTTCGATTCTTGCTCAGAATATTTAATATTTTTATTTCTTCGCTCTGGTAACAAAGGAAAGCGCAGCGTTGATTTCCGCCACTCAATACGCAATGCATCGAGAATTCGACGGAAAGTGGGGAACGGAGTGTCTTAACACTAAGTTAATCTAAAAGCTAAGACAACAATTGTGCAAAACTGCATCCTAAGTTTATTTGGTAAATAAACATGATTGTTAAAATGCGTGTAATTAACCAAAACTTATAGGAAATATAACGTAAAAAGTGGTAATAGACTTGCAAAACGCGTTCAGTTGAACCTGAAATTATAAATTAGTGAGTTTATCTCCAAATTGCCAATATTTAGTACGGCGACGTTATATAAAATGGCTATAAGTTATAACCTACCTGTAAACTGTTAAACTTATTAGAATCAAATCAGCTTCACGCTGTATCCAGCACACAGCAGGGTAGGCAGAGAGAACCTAGTGTTAAGACACTCCGCTCCCCACTTTCTGCCGAATGCCGGAGGTATTGCGTGTTGAGTGGCAGAACTCAACGCCGCGCTTTGCCTCGACACCAGAGCGAAGAAATGGAAATATAAATTTAAATAAATATTTCATCTTCTCGAGTGGGGATCGAACCCACAACCAGTCGGTTTTACAGTCACATTTTGTGCCGCTGCGCCACGACTGACATGCACCACGACTAATTTGAAAGTTCACTTAAAATTGTAAAGCCTCTGGTGAACACATCCTAGTTTCGCTATTGAGGAATTTGTTAGAAATGTTTTAAATTGCTTTCAAATAGTGAAAAGCATTGTAATTCAAATCAAGTCTAGCGTAACGTTAGCAAAAACTTAATAAGGCGCTTAGTCTAGTATAACTCCAGTATCTTTATATTTTATTTTGCTTGAACCAAAATCATTACGTTTTAATTTTTTTTTAATGAGGTATTTATTATGCTTTTTTTTAAAAAAAAAATCTATACATTTCATTTACAATATTTATAATTTATGTTAACTGTTATATTTTATGCTGCAATAATTAGCAGATTATATGGCTTCATAGTTATTTGAAAATTGCTATGGTATTTTTTTTTGCATTTTTTAAAATGTTATTCCACACTTAGGAAAGAAAAATATTTATTTAGAAAATGTATAAAAATTTGGACTCGAACCCGCGCCTCCTGGAAACCGACAAGGCGCTCTGACCACTGAGCCATACGTTCTCATCATAATAAATTTTGTTTTCTAAATTAATATGCTATGATATTTTTTACAAAATTATATTATAGCAGGTTTAATTTTAATGTAATAAATTATATAAATTAGATGAAATGTGGTTTTTAGAGTTATATTTTTAACCAATTTATTAATCTATTAATTAAATAACTTTTTCCTTCTGCCTAAATATCCTTATTGACGCATAAACATTTATTTATTGCTTACCTGCTTAACGCATGTTTTTCTTTTTTTAATCTGTTGCAATTTTTCCAATGTCTTACTCATATTATAAGCGTCAATTTTATTTATTCTACATCGCAATATTTCCTTAATGAATTCTTGAAACTGAGTTTATAATTCGAAATGATATTTTTTTATCTGTTGCGAAATTCCCTATCTGTTTATGATTATATATGCTAATTATATTTAGTAATAATTATATATTATTACCTTTTATATCTGCATAATTTTAAATTAAACTAAGGCTTTTTTTGAAGTACCTCGATCAGTTATCAGTTTTTGATTAGTTAATAGGTATGTTTGGTTGGGGACTTTTGGCCTTAATTTTTTTATTATATTATAATTATCGGCTAGGTCAAATATTTGCGAAGTGTAAATTCAAATAGAGATTAAATGGCCTTACTTTGAAGGCATAGCAAGGATTTCGCCATTTTTAATACAAAATGAATATTAGAAAATGACATTTATTTACTTGTATTCAAATAATTAAGTGTCTGCTTAATACATTAATAATAAGTATTAAACCTATATCTACTATAGTTATATTTGGTTTATAAGGTAAAGTTGTCCCACCCCTCAACGTTTTTCGTTCGTTTTAGTGTCCGTTTGAAAATGGGGAACGCAGTGTCTTAACACTAGTTTCTCTCTGTCTGCCCGTGTTCGGAATACGGAGTGAAGCTGATTTTAAGTAAAAGTGAAATATAGGCTTCAAATATTATAAACAGAAAATGCTTTGAACTGTGAATCTTCTGATATCACGGCCGATGTTCTAATTCCAACAATTATCAAGATTAGCGTAATTGGCACTTTGTAGGAGAGTGCACGTTGCGATGAATTTGATGAGTGGAATACTAGAATATATATTTGAACAATATTTTAATTGAGATCATTCGTGGCGCAGGGGCACAAGCGGTCCACTGTAAACACGACAGGTTGTGGGTTCAAGAAAACGATTTCGGCTTCCAGAATTCTAGGGAAATGGGGAATGGAATATCTTAACGTCAGGTTCCCAAGTTCACTCTGTTATCCTTTTAATAAAACACAAGTATATGAAGATAATTAAATTGTATTTATACAAACAATTAGCTAAACTATTCAATAATATCAATTTTACATCAAAAAATAAAAAAGTTACACATTTCTAACAAATTTACTAATTAATAGTCAATACGCCAATTAGGAACTTTTGCAACAAGGTATTTAAATGTAAAATGGACCACCTAGTTTTTAACATGGACCTTGCACATATAATATGGTCCACCGTTTCACACCAAAAGATTTCGGCGGTTTTAAATAACCCATTATTTGTTTTTTATGGCTAGCAGTATAATTATCGAGTTTTTGGTTCACTGCTCTCTGGTAGGTAACTTCTTTGTAAGTAAATAACAAGATCATTATAATATTCTTAAATAATTTACTAAAAATCTGCATCAGATTTGTAAACAATCAAAAGAGTGCTGCTGCTGTCCCTTGGTTTGATTTTTTTTACTCTAATATTAAATAACGCATTTACAATTAAATTAAATACATATTTAAAAGTAATTATTATTAAAGGAAGGAAAGTAAAATACTTGCAAATATGAGAAATTACAACGTAAAAGTTTTCGTCATCATCATCATATTGTGGTAAAATCTATAATGAACATTGTGGTAATTCCTCATACAGACTGATTCCTATTGCAAACTATACCTACTAACGAAGCTGAGTAGAAAATGAGTAACTTCAATTTGAAATCGCTTTAAAAACTTCGGGCATAATATTTGTCATTATGTAACTTTTTTTTAGCGTCACACAGCAAGGTAGGCAGAGGGAACCTAGTGTTAAGACACTTCGTTCCCAATTATCCGCCGCATTCTGGAAGCACTGAGTGACGGAACTCAACGCCGCGCTTATGCTACGACACCAAAGCGAAGAATTGAAAACATTAAACATTTCTTTTTCTCGAGTGGAAATCGGACACACAACCAGTCGCGTTAACAGTCACATTTTGTGCCCCTGCGCCACGACTGGCCTCAATCAAAATATTATTCACATAGGTATGTATAGTTGTTGAACGTTTTTTTTAAACAATTTATATCCATAAGCTATAAAGTCAGTGTCACGAGAGAGTCCCAGCGACCCATTTCACTGAAACTGTGGCTTCCACGGCCGTTCACCTAATGATCTCATCGTCCCAAAATAAAAATTCACTTGTTTAGACCAATTGAATTTGTTTATGGTTCGCTTTCTCAGACAAGCTAGACGCTCTACTTTAGTTTAGGTAATGCCTCAAGTCTATATCATCTCCTTCGTCTGAACAAGACCTTTTAGTATTAACAAGCAATGCTAGAATATTTACAATTTTTTTACTCTCCTTCCTATAATGTTTACTGCTAATATAGTTTCATAATGTAATGTAGTTGTAGTTGGACTGTTATAATTTTTTGTCATATATTCTAGATCTTTATATGGAATATCTCAGAGGTCGGCAAAGGTGTCTTATTACTTTGGTAAAAGTAGAAGGACTTGTAGTAATAAAAAAGATAAGTTACAGTGCGCAAAAACAAATAATAATAATAATAATGAGTAAATATCAAATATATATATATAATCCCCTTGAAAATTATAAATGTAAAATTATATAAGTAAAAGGTTAAGTAAGGCATAGTTCTCGACTTCACCGACAAAAAAATGGAAGATCTACATATACGGATGCCGAGTTCTGTGTTCACTCGGCGTAAAAACCTAGCTCTTATATCTCATACATTAGTTTTTTTACTTTTTATTTTATTATCAGCTTTAGCTATAGCAGGGTGGCAAGGGGAACCTAGTGTTAAGACACTCTGTGGCTCGTCTTCTGCCAAATTCATGATGCATTGTGTTGTGAGTGGCGGAACTCGAAGAGGGATCGAATCCACAACCTGTCGCGTTACAGTCAGATGCGCCACGACTGGCCTCATTTCTGTTTAGTTTCTTGAAAATTAATAATAATTAGTTTCAGATTTTTTCCTGTGTATAGCATAGTACCAAATATCATTTTTCTAGGTCACCTAGAAGCTGGTTAAGTTTCTGATGGGTGAGTGAGTCAGTCACAAAAATGACGATGTTTAAACGATTTTTGTTAATGTGTCAATAACAGTTAGAGTAAAATTGTTGTAATTTTTCGTACATCACGCGCTAGGGGATTTTAACAAATGTGCTAAATTTCATCCATGTAACTATCGGCTTACGAGTTAAAAAGAAATCAAAAGTAGCTTAAAACTTAACTTAAAACAGCTTTTTACTTATTTTTAAACATTTTTAAAGTGGTATTCCACACTTAGGAAAGAAGAATACTTATTTAGAAAACTTATAAAAATTTGAACGTAGCGGGACTCGAACCCGCGCCTCCTGGAAACCGACCAGGCGAGGAGACAGAAAAAAAAATAGATTCATATTCAATTAGTGTTTTATATCTTCCTTTAGAACATTTCTCAAAGATGTTTAATGTACAGACCCAATTTTTTTACTATTTTTTTTTTATATTATAGATTATAATTTATAATATAATTGTTGTCATTTATCTTTATATAACCTATTTACGAGAACATTAATGTAAATTAAAAGTGTAGGCGTATCATAAAAATCTACTTGTGCTAAAGGCATATTTTATAATAAGCTTTCACATTAAATATCCAGGTAACTAATGGATAATATAAAATTTTAAACCATATTTCTTGTTAGTAAATGCTCGCGGCAATAATCTTTTACACAAGATCAATAATAAAATTAGTTTAAATCGAGTTATTTTATTAATATTTTTTAAAAGAACAGTATTATTTTTTATTTTTATTTTAATGACAAAAATTTTACAAAAAAATATAAGATATTATTATTGTTATACAATTTCTTATGGAAATACGTATAAATTTTGCTAAATTTGGAATATGGACAATAAACTTATATTACGAATAGAAAATTAACTAATAAATAAATAAGGATAAAACCAGGGGAAACCTGGCAACCAAATATTAATACTTGTATTCACCATTTTCCGCCAAATTCTGTTAAGAGGCGGAACTCGACGCCACATTTTGCCTCGTTATTGACAACATGTCGCGCTTACATTAACACGCCTGTGCATAATTTTATGTGGATATTTTAAAATTATTTAAAAAATTCTCCTATAGAGAAGTATATTTTGCCGTACCGTAAAGTCATTTTACTAACATTAACTATAATTTATAAACTTTTTATATATATATATCTAACATAAAACAGGAAACATTAGTAGATGCTGTATGAATTATGAGAGATTTTAATGGAGGCAATAACAAGAGTTGTTTTTTTAATTAGAAATATTTGAAGAAGTTAAGACTTATTATTGTGATAGTAGTATAGGTGTATCATCGTGATAAGGTATATCATTAAGTTTATAATAAAATTAACAACTTATATATAAATAAACATAATATAACATGTACTATAAATTAAGATTTTTATGACGATTTGCCCCATTTCACCCATTTAACTCGTCATTGGTAATATAAATAAGCTGGGTTTTAATATACAGAGAATTCTATTAATAATATACGAGTAGTTGATTTACTATAATTTGCAGATGGGTTTGTAATATATTTATTTATAATATATAAAATTTTGAGGCGTGGCGCACGGGTGCAAGCGTGCAACTGTAAACGCGAGAGATTGTGGGTTCGATTCCCACTCGATGAAACGAAGTATTTAACATTTTCAATTTTAAGTTCCTGGCTCTGATAACGAGATGAAGCGTGGGGCCCAACACCTTGATTTCCCTCTTTCGTGCTACCAGAGAGTCGAAATGAAAATATTAAATATTTCATTTCCTCGAGTGGGAACAGATCCCACAACCTGTTGCGTTTGCAAGCTTGTGCCCCTGCGCCACTGCAGTCCTCAATATAACATATAATTTTTAGTATGCACGTATGCACTTTATTTACTAAAGTTTTATTATAGTTATTAAAACACTTTTGATTGACTTTAATTAAATTTTAATTACAATAATTCTGCTATTACGACTAACGTATAATTTCTAATATATATATCTAATCTTGTTCAATTTATTTATGTGAGCATTTCAAATTTACCACTATCATATTATTTCATATGTTAAATTCAAACAAAGCTTCGCACATCCTACATCTCATATCTAATTGTGTTAGTCAGTTATTTATTCTTTATATTCGGCGCGAAGCCAAATAACAATAAGATTTAGCGAACCCGACCGCGTCAGGCGCCACTCTCGTAAACTAACGCCGCTTTTTATTGCAATTATATAATTATGTTAAGTAATTTTTATGTTTTGTAACACATCAAAGGATTTTATTTACACTTTAAACAAGACGTGTTAACGTGTATGACGATGGTCAGAGAGCATCACTCAGTTCTATATTTTTGTTAAAAAATATTATAAATCAGCTTCATACTGTGTCCCGCACACTGCAGGGTAGGCAGAGGGAACTTAGTGTTAAAACACTCCATTCCCCACTTTCTGCCGAATTCTGGAGGCATTGGGTGTTGAATGGCAGAACTTAACGCCGCGCTTGTCTTCGACACAAGAGCTAAGAAATGGAAATATAAATTTAAGTAAATATTTTATCTCCTCGAGTCCCCACTCGAACCCACAACCAGTCGGTTTTACAGTCACACTTGGTGCCTCTGCGCCACGACTGGCCTCGACATTACATCGACATACATTTTTTTTTATTAAATAAAACACACCACTATATTGGTGGCCCTTTTCTGCTCTTTTTTCCTTTTGTGATTTTGACTTATTTCCTATTATTTTAAGATACACCATTACACAACAGAAGAATTAGAGATTTAATTTGTTTTGGTTTGTTCTAGTCTAGTCAGTTCTACATGTTTATCAATGCTACAAATATATCAATGTCGTATAAAGGAGAAATTAATAGAAATTTAACTATACCGTAAATTTAAGACAAAAAAATAATCAAGATAGATAAAAGAAGGCGACAGTGTTTTACTTATAATTTCATTGATATTTTGTACAATGTCATTTTTCATCATTAGTTCAACTTTCTATCAATTAAATTAACTTAAAAAATACATACAGGTATATCTATTCTATAATGATCCGGAGAGGAACAAAAAACTTTTTAAGGGCCATTACGAAACCCTCCAGCTAGCATTTAGTTGCGTGAGTCATTTAAAGGCAAACCTTGTTTGGTATTCGGGGTGCATGTGTAGAAGAGCAGACGGCGCCTACCAATTCTAACAATGATCGGCGTGACGGCCCCGACATCTATCAACAGGGACCCGGGCGCAACTTGTCATGTTTCTTTTAAATATTAAGACTTATTGTTTTGTTCGTTGTTTATGTATAAATATTACTTACTTCTGGGACTCTTATGAAGTTAGTTAATGATTAAAATAAGAAAATCTTTTGAAAAATCAACTCAGTGATATAAGAAAGAGTTATGAGAGTCGCAAGATGGACACTCGATGATAATATTAAATTTTATTACTGTAATAACTTTTATCGCCAGTGAAACCGCAGATGTCCAAGCATTAATAAAATTATTTTCGTTACAACCAACATATCTAATTCGAGAATCGCTAATCTTTTGATTAATATATAGGAGTAAACAATATTATAACCTACATTTTGTAATCTTCTCGTAATTACATAAATACCTACAGAAGAGAATTCCGATCTGCTTCAAATTAGTCGAGCAGACCCCATGAAGCAATGGTTTGACACCAGTGGTTCATGGACCACCAGTGGTCCACAGCAGCTAAAATATGGTACGCGAATTTAAAAAAAAGCGGGCGGTGAGCCATCGATCGCCGTGTTGGTAAGCGTGGGTGGAGGACCCGATGTTTAGGTGAAGACGACACCATAACCATTGTAGTTCCTGCTAATTAAAAATGATATAAAAGTGGTTCTTGATCGAGAAAAGATTGGGAACCACTGCCATAAAGGAATATTTAACAATTTATAACAACAGATAATTCGATAAAATATTCAATAATCATTATTTTTCTGAGTAAAACGTACCTGTTACTAGTTTAACACTAGGTTCTTAGGTTCCCTCAGGCTACCTTGCTATATGCGGAATACAACGTGAAGCTAATTTTTTATTTCGAATATTGTTCATATTCAACAATTATTTAGAAGGTTTATGCCTTTTACCTCTTTAAATATCTTTTTACTACATTATCATGATTGATAATGTTCTCTTGATTGTTTGTACGTATTTTTTGTTATATTTTTGTATATTGTATTTTTGCGAAAAAAATGAAAATGCACCTATTTCCTACATATTTATTATTATAATAATATAAATATTCAAATAGAGGAAGCCAGATGTGTTTTGTATATTTCGTTATCTGGCTGATTGGCTTTATTAGGCTCACAACGCGGAAGTAGACGATAAATAATTGCTTATTGAGTACAGTTTTCGAGTTGACGACTGCCACACCGGTTGTGCGACATCAAAAACAATTTGTGAAATGTTTATTAAAAAATAAAACAAATATTTAATCGATAATTTTGGCAATTGATTTTCAAGGATTCATATTTTTATTTTAATGTTTAAGATAAACAAACATTATTTTACCAAGTTTTTGAAATTATATTATGTAATGCATATGTTAATAATCATAATCTTATCCAATTAATATCAACGTCTTAATCGTTTTGTTAAATAGTCGGTCAGCTCTTTTATTATAATCTCAGGGAATGAAAGTTCGAGTTTAATGGAGAAAAAAAGTCGCTTGTCTCTTCAGAAATATTATTTAGGCACAACATATTCTTTTGATTTCTTAAACTAAATATTTTACTTATGGTAGATATAAGAGCTGTAAAAATATAATAATCACAAAATCCATTATTCTTTATCATTAGTTAGATTTTACATACAAGTACAAGTAGGTCAAACAATGAAAAAAAATTAGTCTCTTTATTTCACTCATACGCCATGAAATAATTAATACTATTAACTTATTAATAATAGATTGTGATCTCAGAATCAAGGATTAGATTTTATTAGAAGACGAAATGGCTGCGAATATACGGATGCGATCAGATCACGCGAGAACTGATACTGTCAGATGACTGGTTGACGGCTTTATTTGACCACACAGCGAAATTAACTCAAGTATGCATATGCAACAGAAGTTAATGTTAAATATATGTAATCAGCTTCACGCTGTATCCCGCACTGCAGGGTAGGCAGAGGGATAGTGTTAAGACACTCCATTCCCTACTTTTCATCGAATTCTGGAGGCATTGCGTGTTGAGTGGCGAAACTCAACCAAATTTTGCTTTGCCTTGACACCAGAGCAAAGAAATGGAAATATATTTCATTTCCCCGAGTAAGGATCAAATCAATTGATCGAATCCATAACCAATCGCGTTTACAGCCACACTTCGTGCTCCTGTGCCGCCCGACTAGTACCTATAAATGCCAGCTTCACACTGCACCCCCCACACAGCAGGGTAGGCACAGGGAACCTAGTGTTAAGACACTTCGTTCCCCACGTTTTGCTGAATTCTGGATGCATTTCGTGTTGAGCGGCAGAATTCAACGCCGCGCTTAACCTCGACACCAGAGCGAAGAAATGGAAATATAAATTTAAGTAAATATTTCATCTTCCCGAGTGGGGATCGAACCCACAACCAGTCGGTTTTACAGTCACACTTCGTGCCACTGCGCCACGACTGGCCTCTATACCTATAAATATCAATAATAAAATAAATAAAAAATAAATAATATAAATAAATGTAATATTTAAACTTTCGATTTACTAAGCTTCGACTGATGTAAACGACTTCTGGCTTATTCGTATCAACGTTAAATGCTAATCGCTGTAATTGCGTATATCGTTTATATTTCTTTTTTTTATTACGTGTATTTCCTGTATAATTTAATATAATCACTTAATATAAAATAAATATTAACAGTGAGTTATAAAATGCTATTTTAAGTACAAAAAGAATATTAAATATTAAAAAACTTACAAATTTTTACATGTGGCTTCATCCACTTTTTCAAATAGAAATAACTAAGATTTATGTAAGTGCCCGAAGGTACCGCACATATCGAAACGATTAACATGATGAAAATTCAGCATCCAACGTAAAAGAAATATTCCAATTCGTACCAGCACGAGTTCCTGAAATTAAGGTTTCCAACCAAACAAAACTCTCCAGCACACTAATATTATATTCTCACACTTTTATTTTATTTCAAACGAAACATACGCAACTTGGATCTTAAGCTGTGGAGTTATGGGGCCCTAGCGTAAGCAAGTGGTGTCGATAAATCAGTCTCGATCTGATTGGTGACATCACCGTTTGCGGCCGACCTTCCAGTTAATAGCATCATACATTTTCATAGTGCCTGTTTAACTAGAGCAAAGTGTTTTAAAATATTCTATTTTGGCGTAAGATATACGTACATATTATGTACGGCGGCAAATATATTTTCCTAGAAAATTTTAGCGCGGCAATATTCCAATTGTTTTGCAATTGCGCTCGAACGAATGGGATAATTTACTCTGTAAATATCGTGAATATCTCGATTATGTTTATTGTTTGTTAATAATTTTGTTATAAAAAATTTCGATTATGTTTATTGTTTGTTAATAATTTAATTATAAAAAATATTTATGATTATATATATAGTAAGAACATTATTTTTCTATTTTTTTATTTTGTCTGTGGTATATTTGGAAATATTATTTATTTTATAAGCTTATAGTATTTTTCATTATTTATTTTTTTAATTTTTACATTTGTGCCGGGTCGCCCAAGGTAGAGAAAAGCTTATCAGTCTCGGCGTCCTTTACCTTCGAGCTAAGTAAGTACTAAGTATTATACTAATAATTGTATTTCATTTCTCATCTTGAAATATTGATTTCAAGCATAAAATTTTTCTTGAGTAATCTAGTACTTACGACTTAACTGGACTTCCCTTACTGACCTATAATAGAACAAAGTGACCAGTAAGTTAGAAAACCCCGCAACCACTCAAAAGCTTCATATAGGAAAAGAGCGCGCCCTGCGTATACAAATATAAAAATTGAAAGAGTTGAGGAACGACCGTAACCGGGTGCGCCGGCGCACATTCAGTGGCCCACAAGTCGCCGT
>DWQW01007870.1:0-14504 GCA_018249695.1 Heliconius erato demophoon | reverse complement strand
GTTGTTTATGATTTTTACCATTTAAGTATTCTGTTGTTTGTGTCGTTTGTTTAAGTAACGCAATTCAGTATATTAGATAAATAATTCAGTAGTTTAAGCGGGCGAAGCCGCGAGTGGGTCGCTAGTACATAATATATCTATTTAAAATTTGGGATATAAAACGAGTGTCAGTTTTACACGGATTTTAATTTTGAATTTACAAAAAATTACAAAAACTCATATTAAATGAAATACAAGCAATATAAAATTTTCTTAACATGAAAATCAAAAACAATGCTTCATAAAAGAACGCAAAAATACGTTGAGTGCTCGCACAGTGCATACAGTTTCTTTGACAAGAACAATAAATATTTAAGTGAGTCAAGTTCAAGACTGGCACAAGAGTTACAAGCTTTAACGACATTTTCTTTTAAGTGATCTTTGAGATATTGTAAACAAAATCTGAAAACCTTTTATAGATACTAGAGCTAGAGATAAATTTAAAAATGCATATTATTAATATATTAATCAGATATTTAAAAATTTATGAAATTATTTATATTAATATTGGCCAATTGTGGCGCAGGGACGCAAAGTGTGACTGTAAATCTGGTTGTGGGTTCGATCCCCACTCGAGGAGATGAAATATTTACTGAAATTTATATTTCTATTTCTTCACTCGAGTGGAGAATTCAAAGCGCGGCTTTGAGTTCTGCCACTCAACACGCAATGCCTCCAGAATTCGGCAGAAAGTGGAGAACGAAGTGTCTTCTTAGGAACGAAGTGTCTACACTGCTGTGTGCGGATACAGCGTGAAGCTGGAAAAAAAATTAACTTTCTGCTTCACGTTGTATCCAGGCATAGTATGGTAGTCATAGAAAACCTGGAAACCTAGTGAAAAGAGACTCCGTTTCCCTTAAAATATTTTCCGCTGAATTTCTTGAAGCATTGCGTGTTGAGTGGCGGAACTCAACGCCGCGCTTTGCCTCGCTACAGGAAGTAGAAAATGAAAATATTTAATTTTCTTACTCTGAATGGAAATTGAACCCCTAGTGGGAATCGATACAGCCCCATTATAATAAAATTTCAATAAATATTATCAAATAATAATATATTTGTGTGGAATATATCAACCTAATATTTTTGTAGCTTAACGCTGTATCTCGTATATAGCAGGGAAGGAAGACGGAACCTAGTGTTTAAATACACTTTAAAAGTTATCAAGACATTTCGTGTTGATGTTCTCTTAAATGACCTATCTGCCTACTGGGACTCAGAACTTTTTATAATTCGTCTATGAGTTATCTCTTTGTATTTTGTTAGAGCTACAAGCATAAACAAGGATTTTTTTAAAACACATAATTAAGTTTTGTCCTAATTTCATATTCATCACGACCTTCCTCTGTATGCAAATTTAATGAAATCCTCGTATTTTTTGGAACTTTACGTCCCTTGATTAGACTAACTTATTTTTATATTACGTACTAACAAGGTATATACGGACGATGTTATTATCTCTTGGTAAATTGTATCTCTTATAGTATAGTTCTTATTGAATTTACTGTAATTGAGTTTTGTCTGTTCTGTTTTGTCCAAGTCTTAAATGATCGTGATCTGTTTCTTAGGAATGGATTTAGGCTTCCGAACTTAAAAACTTCGAATGATTAAATTCCAAGATTTCTAATCTTTTAATTTTAAAAATGTTGTTTTGAATTTTTCATAAATAACTTACTATATTATTCGAATATAATAAAGTAAGTTTATATGTGAAGCCGTTGCGGAAACCTGCTGCTTTATAAATTTCTATTGATATATTTTTTTCCCGTTTAACCCTTTATTATTGCAAAATAGGCACAGAGGTACTTGTATGAAGGAACTTAACGCCGCACTTTATTTAAAATGTAGTATATAATAGTATGTAATTTACATAAATATATTTATTATAAAATTACACGTTTTTAAAACTGTTGTATATTTTTCTTTATATCATATCAGAAGGAATCTGCAAAATGGTCTATCTATTTTGGAAAACAATACTAGATGAAACGAAAGCAAACATTCACTACACAATGCTTTTTGAATTTGAAAATATCTGAATCTCAATACGGGCTATATCTAAAAATACTAGTAACCGAATACCTAAAAAACTTCAAATTGCTTGCAGATAAAAAAATTGTAAATAGCGTACAATATTTAGTTTTATATATTTTTAAAAGTACGTTACTTCAACTCAAAATATCCAATTAGAGGGTTGTGGGTTCTATAATCCACCATTTATTTACTAAATTTATTAGTTAATCGTAAGGTTTTTTTACCCTGACAACAATATACTTACCTATGTTGTGGCTTTAATTCCAATTTGGCGGAATGAATTATGTAATATGCGTTAAACTCCGTCATTTAACATGCAGTGTTTCGGAAAGTAGGAAATGTGGTGTTACAGTGTGAACCTAAATACATTCTACGTATATATGTAAAACCCGATGTATGGAGTTCCGGTTATTATCAAAAAACTAGTAGGTGCTATTGTAAATATTTTGGTAATATTTCATTCTTTTATGCTTCACGTTGTATCCCACACATAGCAAGGTAGTTGTAATTTAGAATGTTTCATGAGTCATACACAACATTTAGTTATCAGACTTCAATCTAAATTCTAAAAGTTGAAGCCACTGGCAAAAGCTAGTATAAATTAAAATTAATAAATAATTAAACGAAATATTTTATTGGCCAGTAGTGGCGCAGAGGCATAAGCGTGCGATAGTAAGCGCGACAGTTTTTGGGTTCGATTGCCATTCGAGGAAATGTAATATTTTTTAAATTTGTATTCCCTCGCTCTGGTAACTAAGCAATACGCTGCATATATATAAAATATCCTTGCATATTCCGTATCTGTATAAAGGAGAGCGCGTTATTTACACAAAATATGAAAATAAGAAATTCATGTATCCAGGGAAATATGTAAGTAAGATGCATACTGCGATTCAGTTTGTTGAATGTCAAGATTGTATTTATTAAATAAAAATATATTTCTATGACACAAATACATGTTCAGTCCGAGTGTCTGTAATCTATAATCTATTATTGTAACATAGTAAACGCTACAGGGTGTGAAATTAAATATTTAATATTGTCATACTTTCGCTCTGGTGTCGAGGCAAAGCGCGGCGTTGAGTTCTGCCAATCAATACGCAATGCCGAAACTAGGGAGCGGAGTGTCTGAACACTATGCTATCCATGGATATGCACAATGCATTCTACCTCATTTTCTATAAGCGGAATACATACATATATTGCGTGAAGCTGAAAAAAAATTGTAAACATTTTTGTCTTTCTGTCTGTGTGCCTGTGCATGCTAATCTCAGAAATCGATGTAAATGCGGTTTTCACTATCATGTTTTGGCAAATTTCCCTTAACATTTAGTCTTACTTTTATTTAAATCGGTTCATAAATCAAAAGTTATATTAATATAAAGTATTTCATGCGATAATATTGCTACAAAATAAGCGTTTAACTAACTATGTTGAAACTTGTTTTCAATGTGTGGATATTATCTTTAAAGTGATAATGTTATTAGATCACGAAAGCGATTGAGATGAGAAAATACAGTGCAAGCTGGCGAAGCCGCGAGCTAGTGATTAATATAATTAAAGTATTCACAGTAAAGAAAAAAGTAATGACGCCATCGTGGCGCAGTGTTACAAGGTCTTAAAGTAAACGCGAGGGTTGTGGGATAGATTCCCACTCATGGGATCGATTATATTTAATTATTTTTTTCAATTTACCGCTCTGGCAAAGCGCGGTGTGTGTACCACTAAATATACAAGGTCTCGATATTCTCGATATAACGGTATATATTTTTTGTAAAAATGGAATAAGCTGACATAAAGAAATGTGTAACTTTCATACACATACATACATATGTATGAATATTATTTTAATTACTAACTAAAATGAGAATAAGTTCTGAGTTTTTGTCAGAAAAAAGAAAATGTTATATTTTTTAGGTTAGTAATTATATCAAAAATTAAGACGTCGCCTACAATTTTGAACTATAACGAAGTAAAATTATAAAGGTTGAATTTCTGTATACAAATATGAACTGAAAATTTTTAATTAAGTTTGTTTTTTGATTTAACATTTTTTTTTCATAATTATATATCATAGAATAAGTAAAAGTGTCTAATATGGGTATGATTTATTTATTAAAATATGAGACCGCCCAATCGTGCGAGATTCGACAAAATGAAATATTCAATACTTTACTTTCTCTTACTGATAACGACGGAAAGTGCAGTGTTAAGTTCCGCCACTTAACAAGTAATGCCTCGAGAATTTGGCGGAAAATGGTAAACGAAAGTAGCTTAACAAGAATCGAATGTCTTAACACTAGGTTTCCAAGTTCCCTCTGCCTACCCTGCTATACATGAGGTATTCAACGTGAAGCGAAAAAAAGGATAAAATATGCTTCTATTAAGTGATCTTATATTTTAAATCACAACCATCAATAACTTAACCTTTGTTTAAATTATATTTTCTTATACTAAATAAAATAAAATACTAAATAAAAGATTTTTAAAAATTGATAATAAAACCATAATACGTTATTATTACGATAATCAGAAAATAAAAAAAATATTTTATAAAGCAAGAAAATAAGTATAAAATTATTCTTTCACCCGTTTCTTACGAAGTAGTCATAAGTTTCTCTTTATCGCAAACTTTGCAAACTTTTATAATCAAAGCAACGTTTATGGATAGAGCATAACTATATCGTTCTGATAGAATTATTTTATTTGTCCATAAAATGATCTTTTCAAGAACACTGCACTGTACTCGCCAATAAAATCTTGTCGTAGCTAAATGGGCGTTTGAATGTAAACGCGACGGTTGTGGGTTCGATTTTCACTCGGGAATTTGAGTCCTACCTTACAACACGTAATATTCTAGGCGCGAATAAAACGTGAAGCAAAAAAATATATATTTTCGTTTTTACATTTATATAGGAGTAAAGAAATTTCTTAATAGACATTGCTTGGGAATTTTTGTACTTAAAATTTTTGCCACTCATGAACTATGTAAGTCTTTCAATACTAGTAGTAGGTATCTGAAAAATTCCCATTAAAATTGCTGTAACGTCCTCGAAGACCTAACTTAGGACATATTTTAGGATTTACCGTCAATATAGGAAAAGATTTATCTAGATATCGTGACTAAAATGTATATAACATACGTAAGTGCATTAGTTTTATATTTTTAAAAAGAAAAATATTTTGTAGGTACCTTTGAATATATTCTTTATTTAAAGTATCACATTTTTCTTTGCACCACGATTTTTCACATATATTGCAGGATAGGAAAGAAAACCTAATGTTAAAATCGGTTCTGCTCTATTTTCGAAATATTGAGTTTTGAATGGTGGAACTCAACGCCTCCGAATGAAAATAATGTTAAAATACTCTGTATCTCTCTACTTTCCAACTCAAAGCCGCACTTTCCAGGATAAATTAAAATAATACAATCCCCCCGTGATTCTTGGGGATCGAAACAACAACCATCGCGATCGCGAACAGACAGACGTAGCATTTTACTAGTCACTTAAAAATAAAAAAATATTAAATAAAAAATTCTTTATAATGCATCTTTTATAATGTTTCATTCACACAATATAATGAACAACACGTCAGTCATTTAATACAATGTGTTGTACGACTTCACTCACTTTGTAAATACGTACATGTATGCAAATGACGGTTTAATTTTCTCTTGTATAATAAAAAAGTGATAAGCTTCGAGAAATGAATGTAAAATAGTGTTTAAGCTTTGCGTTTAATATGGATAAAATGGCTGTTATTTTTTAACACATGTCGTGTTTCGTGTTTAAATTTCTTTTGCTTTTGATTTAGGTATAATTAGCTTGTAGTATATATATATTTTTTCAGTTTCATACTGTATTCTGCTTATAACAGATTAGGCTGAGGGGACCTTGTACACTTAATTTCCCACTTTCCGCTGAATGAGACAATGCGTGTTGAGTGGCGGAACTCAACGCCGCGCTTTACCTTGTTACCAATGCGAGGTAATGCAAATATGAACAAATAATAATTCATTCTTCTGAGTGAGAATTGAACCCACAACCGTCGCACTGACAGTCACACAAAGCAAGCAATAAAATTATAATATAGTTATAATTTATTTAAATTAAAATAGATAATTAATATTTTAAATAAAGCTAAAAACCTACGCTTTTCTTTACCAAGTGATACAAGTGCTATAGAATGCTAGGAGCTGTAAATTGTATAAGCCTAAGCTCGAATGATTTACAAGTTTCTGAAGAGTACCAATATTCAGATCCTGGCTCCATCATCACACCAACTCGTTATTAATCAATTATTCCGAGTAGTGGTTTAAGTTCAGGTCCATAGGTTTTATCGTAATCTCTCTCGAATATCTTACGGTCTATAGCAATAATTTGATTTTTTAATATATTTTTTAAATTGCCTTTTTTTCAATTGATTATTCTTTTTTATCTTTACAAATACAATAAGTCTTAGTAGTGAGCACTACAATTAATACTATATTTTTAGATATATATATATATATATATATATATATATATATATATATATATATATATATATATATATATATATATATATATATATATATATATATATTAGTACAATACGAGAAAAGGTAGCAAATTCGAATACATCAAAGCGACAATCTTGATCTCTGTACAGTGAATACTAATTCACGTCACGTTTTCAATATATGACGAATGTTTGTGCAGTGACGAACAATACAAGGAAATGCTTATTATTCAAGCAATAAATGAAATGTAAATAAAATGAAACAATAAATTATAACTCTTAGATTTCTAACTTACCAAATGCCAGTCGTGGTGCACACGCGTGCGACTGTAGGTCCAATTCCTACTCGAGAAAGTAAAATATTTTTATTTCTTCGCTCCGGTGAAGAAGCAAAGCGCGATGTTGGGTTCCACTGCTTAAAATGCAGTGCCTTAATAATGCGGCGGTGTAAAAAATTTAAAGTTTCCAAAATTTATATAGTACATAGGTAATATATGCGATTTTCATTTAAAATAAAGACTTTATTTTAACATTTCAAATAAAGAATTTATTTCAAGATATTTTTTTTATTATTTGCAGGAAATTCTTAGTTTCTTTTTAATTTTTCATTTCGTACGACATATTAAGTAACGTTAAAAAGTATAAAAGTGTATACATACATACATATAATTTTAAAAAATATGGAAATCTACCTTAAGTTTTAAAGCCTTAAAGTGTACGTGCTAAGCTATCCCGAAAATAAATTTGGATAAAATTGAAAAATACTAAATCCTTCAGAATGTTACTCTTTCAAAGTGTATTTTAACCAACAGCAGTGCCCTGGTATCAAAGTTAAGCCTTAGTGATGTGAAATACACGACATGTTGACGGTACTATTATATTTTTTTTTGTAAATTATTTGAGACGAGTCGTGACGCAGAGGCACAAAGTTTGACTGTTAAATCGACTGGTTGTGGGTTCGGTCCCCACTCGATGAAATGAAATATTTTTTACATTTATATTTGAATTCCCCCACTCAACACGGAGTGCTTGCAGAATTCGGCGGGAATTAGAGAACGGTGTATCTTAACATTAGGTTCTCTCTGTCTACCCTGCTGTGTGCGGAATAAAGCGTGAAGCTGATTTGATTTTTTTGATTTGAGACGTTAAGTTTTCTACCTTGCTACATAAGGGATACGGTGAACCTAAAAAAAGTATTGTATTAATTATACACGTTATTTTACCGTTTTTTTTTTTTATTTTAAGTTTAAAAACCTAAGTAACCTAAGTATTTCATGATTGTTATAATTAATAATATATCATAATGTATTTGGTGACAGATTTTCTAATAAAGCATATCTCGTTTGACACTGCACTTTGATAAAAGCAGTTACAACACTATCTTTATGCAGCGATGGGTTCGCGAAATAGCCGGAATTAGAGGAGGACGTACGCTGTCGATCAATTATACCAATTGTTACACAGAGTACGGTTTAAAGGGATTTTCTTTTTTAGCTCAAGGATTGAGTTTGGCTTAAATCCGTTTATTTACTGAAAATATTATATTTTTGTATTATGCATAGATATTTTATAAACACGTTTAATATATAATTATCAATAAGTAGTTACAATGATAATCGAGGCCGTGTTCGCGCAGTGGCACAAGCGTGTGACTGTAAGCGCTATGGTTATGGATTCGATTTCCGCTCGGGGGACTAAATTATTATTTTCATTTCTTCACTCTGGTAGCAAGGCAAAGTGCGGCGTTTAGTTCCGCCACTTAACACACAATACCTCGAAAATTCGGCGGAAAGTGAGAAATAGAGTGAATTTAAACAAACTTTTTATATTTCCTTACGAACGAACTCACAATATTGTGGCACTAAAATGAGTTATGTATCACACTGTGAAATATCAAAATAAATATATACGTACATATTATTTACTAAACCTATAAAACTACATATCACAACCAAGTAGTTAAACAAAATAACCACCAGAGCTCTCTACATCTGGTCAGTAACATTAAACATGGATTCGTACCGCATAATAATTCAGCATTACCATACTATTAAAAACCTTTTAGACACTAAAGTGCTATACGCTATTGAATCTTGAATATCATTCAAAGGACACTTTGAAGGTAAACTCTAGATAATAGCACGATCTAGAAGGCTTACCACTGTTCAAACTACGCCTGATCGCCCATACTGGAGTGCCATTATGGCCTGGTTTACATAATGTGGTGTTGATATTAGGTTTTTGTCAGTGTAATATTTCGTAGTGATTGTGATTGTATTGTAGAAAACAAATGCATTATTTATAAGGTCAGTCATGGCGCAGAGGCACAAAATGTGACTGTAAAACCGATTGGTTGTGAGTTCGATCCCCACTCGTGGAGATGAAATAATTACTTAAATTTATATTTCAATTTCTTCGCTCTGGTGTCGAGGCAAAGCGCGGTGTTGAGATCTGCCACTCAACACACAATGCCTCCAGAATTCGGCAAAAACTGGTGAATGGAGTGTCTTAACACTAGATTCCCTCTGCCGATCCAGCTGTGTGCGGGATACTCAGATACAGGAACATACAATATTTTCATTTCTTCGTTCTGTTAACAAAGCTTTCGCCTTGCGCGGCGTTGAGCGCTGACATTCAACACCCAATGCCTCGAAAAATTCGACAGTAAATGGGGATTGCAGTGTCTTTAGTAGTAACATTAGGTCCCCTTTGCCTACCCTGCTATATGCGGGATACTGTGTCCGTTCTATTTATTCGTAGTGTAACAACGATAAAAGATAATTTTAACATTATTTTTGCCATTTTATAAAGGATACTGATACATCTCTTTCGACACACTACGCAAAATACAAAAGATGTCATAAGGTAAAAAGTCAATGTTAAAAGCTTCAAACTTTTTTCCTGAAGGTATAAAATGTATAACCAGATAATATCGGTAATGTGTTTCATTCTCCCGAGTGGGTATCTGACCTATAGCCGTTGCGCTTAGTCAAACTTTAGTTAATCAGACGTGACAATACGCGTGTCAAGCAAAAAAAATCTTCTATCCTAGTGCTAATACTTTCCATTCCCATTAAGACTTACTACCAAGCTGGAGACATTGCTTGTTGGGAGACGGAATTCAACGCCGCGCTATGCCTCTTTATCAGAACGAGGAAATTTCTTTGAGTGGGAATCGAATCCAAAACTTTTTGTGTTACAGTCGCACTCTTGTGGCTGGCCTCTTATAAATTCTTGATCCTCTTTTCTTATTTCGACCAATTTTATAGCATTTTAATGTGTAGGAAAAGAATCATTTCGTTGCTCATTTCGATCCATTTAGAGGTATTCCGTGATAAAAGCAAATTAGACACCAAGAAGCCAGACGCTGGTAACGAAAAATAACTTACAAATTGCTTAAAGTGTCAGATTAAAAACATGAGCAAATTCAATATATACCTGAGAAAGAAAGTACGATTTATACCTTGTATACAATTTAAAAATCAGAAACTCGTAAGATCTTGTCATGGATCGTTTAGTTGAGTATCAGCCAGAGATTTATTGCACTAACGTTTCCAAGACAACTATCTCGCCCAAGCAATCCTTTTAACCGTCTTAAGGTGTTAATTTTTTTAACTTTCAAGTGTACATCAAATAGAGAATATCTTTGTAAAATTGGTATTTAGTACAAATATAGTGAGATCGCTTGTATCTGTAGGTCTTCCTAAAAGAAATAACTAACAGCCTAATAATAGTAAATTAGCCCATCCATTCGTTAGATGCTGCTTTATAATATTTTCATAATTTATTTTTTGAAACGTTATGTATAATGCTGTGTTTTATTTTATTTATGTTAATAACTAGCAGACCACTGATAAGTTCGCCCGCATACCACCTATCAGCTTCACGCTGTATCCTGGACACAGCAGGGTAGGCACGAAGTGTGACTGTAAAAACGACTGGTTGTGGGTTCGATCCCCACTCGAGAAGATGAAATATTTACTTAAATTTATATTTCCATTTTCTTTGCTCTGGTGTCGAGGCTAACCGCGTTGAGTTCTGCCACTCAACACGCAATGCCTCCAGAATTCGGTAGAAAGTGGGGAACGGAGTGTCTTAACACTAGGTTCCCCCTGCCTACCCTGCTGTGTGCGAGATACAGCATGAAGCTAATTTAATTTATTTATTTTTTTTTCATTCATAGATTTGAGTATAAAAAGTGTATAAAAGTGCGATGGTTTTACATTCAATTAAGCAAATATTGCAAAGTTTCAATATTCTATAAACGTCATATACATACTTATGTATATAGTCCCTTCCAATAATGGAATGAAGTTTTTTTTTTAGCTTCACGCTGTATTTATAATAAGTTTATATGAAAATAATAAAGCAGCGAAATCGTTCGATCCATATTATGTAATATGAAACATACTGACGCTTGGGACGGCTGTCTTTGTAAATTGATGTATGGATTCTGTTCCAAGTTATAGCTTATTTTCATAGGCCAGTGTCTTACATCAAATATTTATAAATATTTTGAGGTATCGTGGTGCATTAGTAAAGTATGTAGATGTAAACGCGATATTTTGCATTTCTGCGCTCTAATATGAACACGTATAGTTTCAAAAGTCAGCATGGGAAAGCTGCAATGGCTTCTAATAAATGGTTTTTAATATGATTTTATTTTTTTATTACCCGAAATATCAACACACCATTTTTTTGCCTTTTAAACTGTAAGCCCTTACCTTAAGGGAGAACATAAACTTTAATATTAAGAGTTGCTACTTCCATAACTTCCTTACAGTAAGGGTTAGAGTGAAAAAAAAATGGTTTGTCTTATTAAAAATAATTTATTAGGAGCTAGTACAGCTTTCCTATACGTATCCGGAACAGAGCATCATAAAATTAATTTCTGTCAGCCTGCCATAGCCGGCCAGTTAGATATAACTCGAAAACCTAGTGCTAATATACATTGTTTTTAGAGTGGCGCAACTCAATTTCTCCTTACTAGAGAGGGAAACTGAAAACCACTCATTACTCCATGTGGGAATCGAACCCACTAACATCGTGTTAACACCCAGATAATTGTATGTTGAATACCGAAACTACAATAAAATATAAAAGATAAAATGTCAAAGAAATGCAATGAGGAAAGGACTGTATTGATTTTGAAGTTTCTGGTTAATTCGATATCGTTGTAAAAATTACGTTTTTCCGAGATCAGTCCTGTAAATTTAAAATATTATTTATATTTATATATTGCAGTTTCCTTTAAAAAAAACATATTATGCATCTTTCTCATTTATGCATCTTTCTAATATGTTTATATGTTTACATTATTTTTTGGATGTTATTTGAACCGGCTCTATCCTGGCCTAACTGCCAGAGTCTAGGTGAATGGCTTAATGCTAATGTGATGATGATGATACAAAGTGCGAAAATGGAAGAATATAAAAATAAAAAATAAATATTTTTTAAATTTATTTACTCGGCTAGTCAAAGGCCAGTCGTAGCGCGCGTAAACGTGACAGATAGGGGGTTCGATTTCCATTCCAGGAAATTTAATATTTATTATTTCCATTTTCTTCGCTCTGGTGAGTTAAGACAAAGCGCGGCGTTAATTACTGCCACTCAACACGCAATGCCTTTAGAATTAGGAAAATAGGGAACGGAGTTTCTAAACTCTGCCTACCCTTTATGTGCGGGATACAGCGTGACTCAAAAAAATATATTGTATACCTCACTTAGTGGATAAAATTAATTAATTATTTTACTCCTCGTTCTGGACGCAACTTTGAGTGTGGGCCGATACATCTAAACGATTAGAGATGTAATATAGCTTTATTACACAGTTATTACATAAGGTTCCTAGATTTTCCAATTATAATAAAATATAAATATCCTTGGACTATACAATGCAAAAAAAAGGGATTAATCTAACAAATGTCTACATATTTCGTATAGCATTTCGAAATTATGAGAACAAAAGTAAAAATAACCCTTCAAAAAAACTTCAATACAAAACAAAAAAAAATGTAAAACAAAAATAAGTTTCCACTAAAACTATCCGTATTTTGTATTGAAAAGTTTCAATATATTCACTTGTCACGGCCTCCGGGCGCAAAGTGAGCTGATTCGACGAGGATCTACGGCTCAGCTGAGACAATATTTGCTGAAGCCCTTATGGTACTTTATGGTGAATGTGTACGAACGTTAAAAGAATTTTGGTTAAGCCCAAAACGATATTTCAGTTATATGTAAATTTATAATAATTTTTAGTCTTTAAGCTGTATTCGGTATATAGCAGAGGAGGCAGAGGGTACCTAGTGATAAGACACTCCGTTTCGACCAACGTTCAAGATATCGTGTATTGAGTGACGAAAATCTACGTCGCGCTTTGTCTTTCAGTTCATTGCTCTGAGTGGGAATTGAACTAGCAACCGTCGCGTTTACAATGACACGCTACGCTTCGTAGAAAAAAATTAAATCTTTTTACAAAAATAAATACATTTATTTGCAAAAATGACTTTTAGCTACTCATAAGTATTAAACAATACTTATCACAAATTCTATTTCCAACAAAATCGAAATGGAAGCTCAAATGAAATATCTTTTGTATCTAGCCATTCGTGTAAGCTCATTACCAAATCGTCTTTCAGATGGACAATGTTGAATAAATTACGACTTTAACTTATTGTGACGGGTTGGCCTACTTTTGTTAAACTTGGATGTAATTCAGAGTTATTTTAGTAGTATTTTGAAATTAATTTTAGTATTTAGATTATTGCAAATAAGCACCATTTATTTAATATTTTTAAATTGTTATTCCACACTTAAAGAGAAAAATACTTTTTTGGAAAAAATAAATAATATTACTTATTTATGTTGTGACAAGCGAATACGAATTTGCTTCATAAGAACGTGTGGGTTAGTGGTCTGAGCGTTTGGATCGTTCCCAAGCCCAGGTTCAATTCAAATCATGCTAGTTTTCAAGTTTTTATACTCTTATCCAAAGTTTTCTCTCTCTTCCAAAGAAAACTAGTATTTATTTTACTATTAAAATTATTCGAAAATATTGTCATGAGTGCTATGCATAAATACAAATTTCATTAAAAATGTAATGAAATTGTATTTTACGGCCAAATTTAATTTCACCTTTCAATTTATTTACCGGATTTAGAAATTATTTTTTCCTTTACAAATTATATTACACAAAAAACATTGTAGTACAGTAAAACTAAGATAAAAAAGAAAAGAATATATACAGTTACAAAATATATACAATTTTATAAAAACTCCATATAAAAGTGTATTACTGTCCTTGTCTAACACGGTAATTGTAAAGAGAAAAACGCTCTCTTGTCTGGAACTTGATAGCTATTAATTACTTCCTCATTGTGGTGAACAATAGTGAATGATGCTGGAGCATCTATTAAGTCATAAATCCTTATTTTTTAGATTTACTACCGTAGGCTTAATATTGCGTGACATAAGAAAAAGTTAATTAATGACAGTACTAGTGACCAATTATATATACTAGTAGATAATTCGGGTAAACAGTTTTTGTATAAGGTATATATTACCTTATGATTGCGTTTTCGCCTCTAAGATTTCTAAAAATAACTAAGAATTATGTATGACATTCTAAGTGCCCGAAATAGATCTGATCGTTCATCTTGAAAAAACCTAAAACAT
This sequence comes from Heliconius erato demophoon, assembly GCA_018249695.1. Classification (NCBI taxonomy): domain Eukaryota; kingdom Metazoa; phylum Arthropoda; class Insecta; order Lepidoptera; family Nymphalidae; genus Heliconius; species Heliconius erato. The sequence goes on along the minus strand of DWQW01007870.1, from coordinate 257 downwards.
AAAAAAAAAAATTAAATTAAATTAGCTTCACGCTGTATCCCGCACACTGCAGGGTAGGCAGAGGGAACCTAGTGTTAAGACACTCCGTTCCCCACTTTCTGCCGAATTCTGGAGGCATTGCGTGTTGAGGGGCAGAACTCAACGCTGCGCTTAACCTCGACACCAGAGCGAAGAAATGGAAATATAAATTTAAGTAAATATTTCATCTCCTCGAGTGGGAATCGAACCCAGAACCAGTCGGTTTTGCAGTCACACCT
>DWQW01007869.1:0-14504 GCA_018249695.1 Heliconius erato demophoon | reverse complement strand
CACTCAACACGCAATGCCTCCAGAATTCTGCAGAAAGTGGGGAACGGAGTGTCTTAACACTAGGTTCCCTCTGCCTACCCTGCTGTGTGCGGGATACAGCGTGAAGCTAATTTAATTTAATTTTTTATTTTTTTTTTAAATTAATATATTATTAATATATGACTCAATATCATGTGAAAAAAAATAATTTAAAAAAAGTGAATCAATTTTGTTAATAATACTTTTTTCTAAATAAAAGTTTAAATTGAGGCGCAGTGGTACAAGCCTGACTGGAAACGTGATGTCGCGGGTTCGATCCCCACTCGGGTGAATGAATAATTTAACAGATTTTCTTTGTATATACGCAGTGTCGTAAAACTTCGTTACCTAATACAGTATGTTAAAATTTCGTTACATTTTCTGATTCGCTTAAACATTTCAAATGTCCAAATTTGTAGATCTCCATACATAAATTTTATATTTAATGTAATCTCCATTCATAGCGCCGCCTACTAGCGACGTTTTTACGGCAACAGAGCTAGCGTACTTGTGTCACTTAACATATAATAAGAATATATTTAGAGCAAATTTGAAGAAAAATAACTAAAATTCACTCAAATCCACTCTTTACAATGACATTTATGTACATTTTATATTCTTAACTAAATATTAACTTCTTAAGTAGGTTCAAGGCGTCCAATATTACCACAACCTCAAATCACTTGCGGAAACGCTCTTAAACATGTTTTTTTAGTTTCACGGTGTATCCCTAAAAAACAGAAAATTTAAAAATATTTTCTGATTATATATATATGGACTTGATTCCTACAAGGGACAATGAATTATTTCCTTGCTATAATAAAAAGACAAACGCGGCGTTAAGCTCCGTCACTCTACACACAATGTTTCGAATATTAGGTGGTATTTGGGTAATGGAGGCTTAACATTAGGTTCGGTTTTTATATACGCATGCTAAAAAAATTCAAATAATCATTGATTTATTTAAGGAACAACTTAGCATACCTAGTACCTTTTTTTTAAATTTAACGATTTAACGATACCAACCAAATAAAGATAACTAATAAGATTTTAAGTTCTCCTTTTTCATCTCAATATGAAGACATACAAACACACAAATCGTCTCATGTTTTATGCAAATAACTGGTAATGTATACTACATATATAGACATGATTATATTTATTAATTTATCACCCAAAAAGTTACTTAGCGAATATTTTTTCTTTACAGCGTTTCCCGAAAATAAGAGAATAGGTAGTGGAATGTAGTGTTCAGACACTCGTTCCACGCTTCTTTTTATTTTCAGGCTTAATATCATTTAGGCTTCATGAAACAGACATAAGGTGACTCACTCTGTCCTTCACTCTCCGCCCTAATTTATAAACAACTCACGTAGACTGTCGGAATTGTCTACGCTGGACTACTAGAGTAACGAAATGGAAATATTACTTTATTGAAATAATACCTTTGACAGGGGTTTGAACCAACAACCATCGCGTTTACCAGACTTACTGGCCTACTTTATCAATATACAGTTTTCATTACAAAACGCAATACAACGTGAACAGTACGCCCAATGTAATCTCCTGTTAATCCGACAAGTGGTACAAACATATAGGTTTATATCCACTCACAGCCCCGTACCGGCGACTACCGGCCCGTAGCCGCGAGACGTTAAACCGATTACTGCTCTCAAAGGGGCCGGTAACGCTAACAAGGTGTCAAATTGAGACAGCTCGCCACTGAGGTGTAGATTATTTTAGCCAATTTCACACGGTAAGTACTGTACTAAGATATTAACTTATAATATGTGAATATATCTACATATGTGTAAATGTAAATGTATGCTCATACATACATGATCTGTATTGTGTTTATAGTTTCACGCTGTATCCCGCATATAGCAGAGAAGTCAGTGTTAAAACACTAAATTCCCCGCCACCTTCCAATTATCGAGACATTGAGTGCTGAGTGATGGGACTCAGCGCTTTCTTTGTGTCGTTACCAGAACAAGGAAATAAAAATAATTCATACCTCGGAGCGAGAATCGAACCTACAACAGTCGCAATCAATTGCTGCGTACAATGTACTCTACTCTATTATTATGGTCTACTACCTATAAGTTGCTGTAATTATGAAATTTGAAACAAAATTCTATAATTTAACGTCTTTTATTGTTATTAGACATTTCTATGAAGAAAATCTGACAAATCATTATTCGAATATTATATTTTTTTCATCAAAAGTAACTCAGTAACCATTTACACACTCCCACAATCATAATAGTAATAGCTATAGCAATGTATCGTATTGGTCTACTTTTAAATCTGAAACATTATTCAAAGTTGAACGTAAACGAACCTGACCCGACTGACCGGACTGACCAACACGTGAAAAAAGTTAATTTGCTCGCGGATCACGCTAATTGGATAGAGCATTAGTCGACACGCTTCTATTCACTGAGTATCGACACTACACCGACAGACGTGTAAATGTCTAATTTAAATTATATATGTATATTGTATAGCTCTATAGGCTTTACTTTGATAATTATATGTCTATCATTTTTTTGTATAAAGAAATCTTTAAGTTAGTTGTCTATATATGATGAAAATATATATATTAATTACAAATAATATATATATTAAACTCTTCGCTCTGGTTGAGGCAACGCGCTGCGTTAAGTTCCGCCATTTAACACATAATGCCTCCAGAACTCGACGGAAGGTGGGCAACGAAGTGTCTTAAGACTAGGTTCCCTCTGCCTGCTGTGTGCGGGATACAGCGTGAAAAAGATTTGATTTGATTTTGATTTTTTTAATTACTTATACGATATTTGTTTTAAATACTGGTATAAATCATAGTAAAGCACTACCTTCTTTCTTACTATTAGAAATTATTGAATTGTGTTTTAGAATTTAAATTAAAAATTAGAATTTATCAGACCTAAAACCAAAAAATGTTTTTGTCTTTAAAAGTAAGTAGCTACATACTAAAAGTGACATACTAACAACACATTTATCTTATAATAATATTCGATAATCCGTTGTTATCAACAAATCTATCATTTTATATTATACGAATGATTTCCTGAATTTCTCACGTCATTTGAATTGCGCGTTCTTGGATAAGTCATTTTTCTATGTGACGTTTCCAATAGAATAGGTTTTCGATTAAAACGATTAGATAGCTATGCACATTAAGAGACGTTGTATACTAGGTGCCGGAACCCAACACCGCGTTTCATCTGAGCAGACAAAGAAAAAAAAGTATTGTCATCCATGAAATGTCGCTCTACAAGAAAATTTACACAATTTTGTCATTTCTCGGTTCAAATCATGTTTTCTTTTTACCATAAAATTTTATTTTACAAAACATTATTTGTACTAAAAATACAAAAATAGGAAGTATTTATAGTTTTAATGGAATAATCAAATGTTAAGGCTATTCCAGCGTCGGCGTGAATGATCGCGCACCAAAGTGTAGGAGAGCTCTGATTGAGACGTCGCGCCGCAGCGGATGAGTGTCGGCCGCGATTATACGAGTTTTTGCTGGCCCTTTCAATGGACGCAAGTTGTAGGCGAAAGCGGAGTTCATTTTTGCTCTTTTTTATACACATTATGAACATTCACTACATTATCTAAATTATCAATTATAGATGAAATTATTAAAATTTCTAAATATGCGGCAAACCAAAAGCGAAATGACTAAATACTACCCACGAGTTTATTTTTTCAACTCTAATATGCCAAACCAACATACCGTGCTGTTGATATGTAAACATAAAATAAACGAATATAACCCTACGTCCTTAAGAAATTGACTAATCTTAACCTATGTATTTTTTCGTTTCTTTTAAATTTATTAGAAGAGTAAATATATAAATTTAATACAACCATGATATGTTTGCAGCATATTACAATTTATTTGTCATTTCTATAGGTATAATACGAGCGGATTAAAGAGGTAGCTTGTATTATAAGGTACCTCATTAAAACCTCGACGTGTTGTGACTTAAGCCGACACCGCGTCCGACTTTTTATTCCCACAGGTTATTAATACGCAAATATACGCGTATTCTTGTTAATAAATATATTGAGTTAGAAGCAAAAAATGACTGTTGAGCTTTACAAATGATGGTTTGTTTGTTAGTTACGTAAAAACTCGTGAACTTAATGTTATGATAGATATGATGTGGTAGTTTCTTTTTCATAATGTGAAACAAGTATTTTATATATAAATGAATATTATGATAGCCTTTCTTTACCTTGTTTAATTTGGCTACTAACCGCTGGTTGAGAGAAGGTTACCTTTTTTTCTTTCTCGTAAAAATCTTTTTTTTTTATTTATTAAGAACAGTTAACAGAGCATAATTACAAACATGTCCTAATAACTACGAGTTCAGTGTTGCTTTACTTATAAGCTGTCGAGACATGATTTGGGACACTTTTCTTTTTTATTAATTTCAGCTTCTGTATCCCAGCATGAAACTAGGTAGGGGCAGAGGGAACATAGTCTTAAGATATTCCGTTCTCCATTTTCTACCGAATTTTAGGACCATTGCGTCTTGAGTAGCGGAACCGAACGCTGCGCTTTTGCCCGTGTATCTAGTACACATCGAAGATATTAAAATATTAATAAACCACCACTGAACAGTTCTTCCAAATTTCAGCGTTCTACGCCACGTAGCTCTAACATAGCGATGTCTATCAGTCACTCAGTAAAAATATCTTTATATATATATATACATACATACATACAAATACACTACCTGTACCTATAAATGTATAAAACGTGTGAAAATCAAAACATCCATAAACAGTGTCGATGCAAACTAGATATAGCCGCAGGTATCATTTATGTTGGATTTATGTGCGCTGAGAGGTAGGCAGGTAGGTCGGAGAGGCTCTGAGGCGATAATGACACTATAATTGAGTGTCATTATGTACCCACTACCAGTACCAGTACCCGGACGGTCACTTCTAATACCTGTACTATAGTATGGTAGTTACGTGACGATCAGTCTATAATGACTTCATTTTTAATCGAACTAGTTATCAATGGTTATTCCTTGTTGTTTTTTTGCAGCAGATTTATAAGAAAGTTAAAGATTTATAGTTAAATGTGCGTGTATAACAAATTGAAAAATAAAATTTCAATTAAGAATTTCATTTCTACGCTGTGGTAACCAGGCAAAGGGCTGCGTTGAGTTCAGCCAAGCAACACGCAATTCTTCCAGAATTCGGCGGAAAGAGGCTAAGAGGAAAGAGGCTGGCACGAACTATTAACAGTAAGATCTCGCTGCCTACTTTGCTTCGTCGTTGAGACAGTGTGAAGTTGAAAATAAAATTTATTAAAATACTATTATTATGCACTTTTAAAGTCTTTTAAAACCGGCTTGACCATTGAAAAATAATAAATATAACATTCTCTTTAACTGACTTCGAACTCGTAACCCTCCCTGCGCCTACGGTTAATCTTAACTAGATGATTGTAAAATAGATAAATATTTGAATGTGCTAATTTCACAAGTAGTTTTCATACAACATGTCTTAACGGAAGCTGACGTCCGCACTTTGTTAATACATAATCACAAATATTTTGAAACCTAAACAGATTATTACCATTATGTTCTTACTGACGCCGTCGTAGTACGATTATTGCAGCAATGGTTGAGGGTTCGATACCCACTCAGGGGAATGTTCATATCTTAAGCATATTTTTGTTTTGGCTGTCTAGTTAGACGAAACACAGTATTAAGCTCCGCCACTTAACTCACAATGTTTGTAAAATGTGCTTTATGTGTTGAGAGTGTCTAAACATTAGATTCTTTCTGCCTACCCCATACCGTGCATATAGCAGAATAAGTAAAGAGAATGTCTTACATTCCGCCGCGTGCGTGACATTCCGCTACCCACTTTCCGTCTTTTTTCGAGACATTGCGTGGAGAGTGGCAGAACTCAACGCCACACTCTGTCATCTTACCATAGCGAGAAATTGAAAACATTTTATCAGGAGGTATTTGCATAAAATAAATATAGTTTCTAACCAAATACTAATCAACAGACCAATATACAGCGCGTGACAGACGGTTCATCTTCAAAATAAATTGCGTAACTCCAAAACCAACGTTTACTAATACCGCCATCAATCTTAGCGACGTGACTAATATTTTAATTAAAATATTATTGGTTTTCTTAATGTCATGTAAAGTTTTGCTTGCTTTGTATCTTTTTTTGGTTCACGCTGTATCCCGCATATAGCAGGGTAGAGAGAGGGAACCTGGTGTTAAGACACTCCATTTCCCAGGTCTTAATAGTCTAGTCTAATTAGGCAGAATTATTTACGCAATTAGACGTTAGAACAAAGCGTGCAGGTTTCATATTTGCGAGGAAAAGAAAATAATTTATTCTTTTGAGTAGAAATTGAACCCAAAACCATTGTTTATAATCAAACGTTTCACCACGACCTTCTTTCTACTGCTTATATAAAATTTAAAAAAAGAGAGTTGACTCTAGTTGAAATATTCTGAACGATCATTTTTGAACTATACATATGTGCATAAAACGCATTAATAGCATTTAAAAAAACAACTATTGCTTACATTGCGAGGTTCACTCGTTAAAGAACCGATTCTGAGTTTCCCCACTTGGTTAGCGAAGGTTTTATAAGAAATTTTTACAACAGAAAATGTACACGTTTTAAATAAAAACGTAATGGATGTGATTTTTTTACGTTATTCTTAGCGTAATTGAAGTAGTAGTAAACTTACGTGCATTGCATAGAAAGAACTACTTATAAAGTGTCAAAAAGCATGTTTTTTTTTTAACTCCTGTATCACTATCTTACCCTCATATGCGGCCTTTGTGCCAATTTAGTAACACCCTGTAATTTCCAGAAAATTATATCGACAATTTTCTGCTTTTTCTTTTGACATACTAACTTTAGTTTAATAAAGAAATTTTGTATTCTTTTGCCTGATTATGAAAAGTTCTTAATGAGTTAACGTCATTATAACAACTCACACCCGCGTAGAGAGAGAATCTAATATGAAGACAATTCGTTCTCCACTTTTCGCACGTATTTCCTTGTCTATTTCCTTGTTTCTCATAAAAAAAAATCATATAAACTTTATTACCATTATAGTAAACAAATGTAATATATTTATTTATAAAAACAATTACCTAAAGACACATACATACAGACATATACATATATTATTATATAGAATAAGACCACAATTAAGTAAGATGGCGTGTCAGCGTGTCAGCGTGACACTCGACACTCGTAAGTCAATCCGTCAGTTACACTTCCTAGATACTTGCAATACACGTAGAGCCATTATACGGCGCCACTTTGATTATTCTATTTTTTAAACCAATTATATATTGATATAAGGCTTAAAGAGTAATCTACACTAATACTGTAGAGCTGGTGTGTTTGTTTATTTGAGCGTGTTAATCTCAGGAATTACTGACACTAGTCTGTATTGAAAAAATCGAATTAGATAACGGCTATAGGCTATATCATATGAGGCTAATCGTTTCGATGTAACCCATTGTACCTGTAATTACATTTATATGTTTACCTAAAGTTTTAAACGCTACTGAGAAAAATAATACACTTAAAACTTTTCCTGAAACATTTTGAATTTGAACACAAAACAAATTTAACTAAACCTATGTTCTCTCTGCCTATCCTGCATATAACAGGATTTAAACCCAGTGTTTAAACACTCTGTTCCTTCCACTTCCTCCGACTCAACGCCGCTTTATTTTCTGTTACAAGAACGAGGATGTAAAAATATTAAAAATTTCATTTCAAGTGGGAATGGAACCTACAACCATTGCGATTACAACCGCACTCATGTGCCACTGCGCCACTAAACATTCTACAGTATATAGTTTAAATTCCATTCTAATAACAAAAACTGAATATTCAGCTATTAATTCCAGCAAACGGCGCCAGAACACAAGTCTACGTAAATACATATTAATATACATGCGAGTATTTACCACATTGATAGAGTTAAAACTCTTATAAAAACATATATTATAGCAATTACTTGCATATTTCTAGTGAACTAAAGAAATCAATAATAGTTAGCACGTGTCACTGTGTCACGGCGACCCTCCGACACTACAAGTAATTATTGTATGTAAAAACTAAAAAAATTAAATCAGCTTCACGCTGTATCCCGCACACAGCAGGGTAGGCAGAGGGAACCTAGTATTAAGACACTCCGTTCCCCACTTTCTGCCGTATTCTGGATGCGTTGCGTGTTGAGTGGCAGAACTCAACGCCGCACTTGTCCTCGACACCAGAGCGAAGAAATGGAAATATAAATTTAAATAAATATTTCATCTCCTCGAGTGGGGATCGAACCCACAACCAGTCGGTTTTACAGTCACACTTTGTGCCGCTGTGCCACGACTTCGAATTATTGTATGTAATTATATGAAATCGAATGCCGCGACTTTAACAATGAATACAATTATGTTTATTGCAATAATAGATTATATTGTAACTAGATTGTTATATTAAATTGTTACAATCTCTAATTCTTAGTAGTGTTATTTAATTGTACGGTAATATGACACGATGGTTGTGGATTCAATTACAACTCTAGATTTTTTTAAATATCACTGCCTCAATCTAGTCGCCTAAGCGCGGCGTTAAGTTTCGAAACTCGAAATGTCAATGTCATGAAATTTTAAAAAATGTGTAGTGATGGAGTGCCTTGGCGCCAGATTTTCTGTCAAGTGTGAAACTGTTATTTTTGTCGTCCCGATCTGGCAAGACCAAAATCTGTTGTAAGTAAAGATGATAAGACTCTAAAATAATCGATATAGAGAATGAAATTAAAATAAGTAACTTAACTAAACTTAGCTTCACGCTTTATTCCTAGCGGGGTAGTCAGAGAACGTAGCGCCAAACGCTACGGAAAGAAAGTATAGCTTATTAAAACATATAATTATCTATTAAATAATTACAGCATAATCCGCTCTCTAATTGAGAGAGCGGAGCACAGTGAAGGCCAATCGCTGCGCAGTGGCACAAAGTGTTGATTGTAAATGCGACAGGTTGTGGGTTCCATTCCTCGCTAGAAAAATGAAAGTCAAGGTAAAGCGAGGCGGTTAGTTTCGCCCCTTAACTCGCATTAGTCCAGAATTATCACTAGATTCCCTCTGGTTATCCTATTGTTGTATACAGCGTGAAGTTAAATAAAAACTTTATTTACCCTAAGAAGTCGTGGAGCGCCAGTAGCGCCACAGTAATCGCGACGTATAAGACAAAGAGTGGCGTTGAGTCCGCCATTCGACACGATTCTCAAAAATTATATCTATTTGAATATAGCGTAAAGCAAAAAAATATATCAATTTTAAGATAGAATAATAAATAGTGGTGAGTACTTTTTGCGTAAACTTTTTGTAGTCAATCTAAAGCATTGCGTGTAGAGGGCGCCCCGGCGCGGCGGGACAGCACTAGCTGTGTAATTGCTTGTGATTGACACTTTGAAAGTTTACTTTAAACTTGGAAACATACGCGTCTGCTCCTAATGAAGTGGCTCTACATATTAAATGCCTTTTTATTTTTTAGAACAGATATAAATAACAGTTTTTGTATATCATCACAAATTGCAACTTCACACTTTTCCCCGGATTGCAGGGTAAATAGAGGAAACCATGTGTTAAGACGCACCGTTACCACTTCCCGGCAATTTTCGAAACATTGCGTGTTGAGAGGCGGAACTCAACCCCGTGCTTTTCATACCAAAGCAGATAGATTCTTGGAAAAAATAACAAATAAAATAAGAAATAAATATACATTTATGTACGAACATTTATTTCCTATATTAGTTGTTTTATTGTATCAAGTAGAATAAGAAGTGATTCTCTTTCACGTGATCTCTACCGTATAAAATAATTACAAAAATAGACAAATATTCCAAAAATGCCATAACCTAAGAACATCAGTTTCAACACTTCTATACACAATCATATAGATAACAATGTTAGATCTGCCTAGATCTAGATCTCAAGACGTGCCTGGATTTATGCCTGGGAAGCATGCGAGCTGATTTATGGGCGAGGAAGGAAACATATATGTAGACAACTATAGACATTTGCTTAAGTAATTCGAAGGGAGATTTATGAGTGTGTTTTAGATTAGACTAGCCACCTAACGTGGCTTTGGCTGCTTTAACATATTATTATATTATACAATATAATAATATGTTAATTTATTACTTGTTATCCTGAAGTATAAGCTATATCCCATTAAAAAACATAAATGTGAAATGAGAGCCAAGTTAAATGTTAAATAACTAAACCGTCAAAAGAATAAGAGACTTGTATGAGTTCTGTGTTTAGGCTGTTACATTTGTAAGTTAGGATACTTCCAGCTTGAACTACTGGGTTGATAATTGGTGAACTTAGCTTTAAGACACACTGTTACCTACTTTGCGCCGAATACTGTAGGCATTGCGTGATGAGTAGCAGAACTCAACGCCGCCTTTTGCTTCGAAAGCAAAGCGAAGACAATGGAAATATAAATTTAAATAAATTTTAATTTTTGTTGAGAGGAAATCGAACCCAGTTGCGTTTACAATCACAATTCGTACCCCTAAGCCACGACTGGCGCCTTGATAATTGGTGGTTTGTGGTAAAAAATTGTAAAGTCAAATTTAAAGTTTCAATTCTATCCTCCAATGGCGAAATTGCACTACATAACTTGAATAAAGTGTAGAGTAAATAAAACAAAGGTTACACAACGAGAGGTAACAGTCAAGGTCGTGGCGCAATATCTATTAGTGACCATACACTTTGACCTCAAATCAAAAATGTTCATTGACTTTCAAATTAGTAGGATTTATTTGATCATTATATTGTAATTATGTGAATGAGGCTATACAATAGAGTAAAGACGCCGCCGATATCGAGAGAGACTGTCTGAATATCCTAGATATCGAGGTGCAGTTTATAGGTAACGTTTCATAAATTGGGCAGTGCGTTGGAAACAGTGTCTTAACTCAAGGTTCCCCCATATCTATACTTTGTACTGTATGCAGGATACAGTGAAAAGCTGAAGAAAAACATAAATATAACCTATTAGTTAAATACTTTAAAAATCAGACTGTACTCAATAAATTCTTAATGTTATAAAGATATTTCGTAGCGTAGTTGAATACATTCAACCAATAAGATATGTCGCCTGATATTATAAGTCTTTTTTTTTTAATTATGGTTCATTTTATATTTCGCATAAGACAGTTAGCACTCCGTCCCCGAAATTCTGATCAATTTTTAATTTGAAATCGATATTGAATAAAAAATGCAAAAAATCCGACATGGTCAATATATGAATGATAAGTTAGATAAGGAAAATTTAAAAATCATTTAAATTGTGAAACTCGAACCTATAACCATTGCATTATCAAATATATATCTTTCTAAAACCGTTCACTGTTCACTCATAACGCACAAACTTATTTCTATACAAAATGAACAATCGGCAGATCTAAGTTAATTCCAATGCTGACAGCAGTAATTAGACATTAGACATTCGGATAAATGAGACCTTGTTATCGCGTCTATTGTCATCGAAACGTGGTTTAATTGTAAGAGCCGGCGGCGTCGGTCTATTGGCGGTCGAAATAAAAGTGCTATATAATTTCTAATTATTCTTTAAAAGGAAATAATTAAATTATTTTCCAATCGTTTTGCTTTAATTAAGTAGCTTAAGTGTTTACTAATGCGCTTGTAGGAATATTCAATTTAACATGATATACATACATATCTTCCGCATCTTACACAGAAAAAACATAACTTAAAATGCCTGAGTAAAATGTTTTAACTTGCAGTTTTCATACGCTACCAGTATTTTTGTCTAATCTGATGCTTCTCCAGTATTTAAACTTTGAGCTAGCTTTCCAGGTTTTTCAGGACCGCAGACACAGTCCTTACAGTGGGCTACATCGAAACAAATAACGTGATATCATATAGCTTATAACTTTCCTCGACAAACAAAGTATCTAACACAAAAATAATTATTCAATTCGGACTAGTAGTTCCTGAGATAAGCGCGTTTAACCAAACCAACTCTTCAGCTTTTTTAACATTAGTAAAGAAGTACAGATATAAGATGTTACCCCAATTTCAAAAAGTAAATAAATCACTGCAACACAACTTCCAAGTCCAATATACACTACGACGGGATGCAAATGATAACGGCGCACTCCGAGAGGTCTTTAATCAGTCCTCTTAAGAACTCATTATACGATAGTAATCTGGCAATTTGTCGCCTTCACGATACTGCTTACTATTAATAACGCGATACTAGGTACTTACTATTAATTATCTATTGATATAACTGTTATAGATTGTGTTAGGTCAGTTAACGCCGTCCTGGTGTAGTTAAAACGCTTTATTGGTAACCAGTAGTTGTGGGTTCTAGTTCTATATATAATTTTGGGGAAATCATTTAGTTAAATTACCAAAGTAAAAGCTTGACAACATAGTAAAACTACCAGTACGTTTCGTCCTTCTAATGGGATGATGCTTGAAACAATAAATTGTAATTATTAATGTAATGTTGGTAAAAATGCGCCAAAAATTAAGATTTTCTAAATAAGAGAAAACTCAGGAAAACAGTGACTAATCTCTACATTCTCTGCAACGTTTCTCCTCATAATATCTAACTAATACACGAACACAAAACATTACCAGCTCGTGTCAACGACAAGGTCAAACCGCACACCCTCGCTACAACACACCACATATAACAGTATAATCCTAACGGTATCTGAAGTCAAACGACGATAAATCCCAGCCCCGGCGTACGCACGTATCGAATGCACTGTAAATTAAATTTCTAAGGTTATCTAGAACATTCATTAGGCACTATTAAATGAACTAGGCTTTCCAATCCGACTGAACCGAACGCAGCTAATATAGGGTCTCTTTGGAAAAATATGTGTTTTAATTATCCAAGGGCGGTCCCGACTGTCACTGATTTTCTAATGGTCTCTACTAATGTTGCTGATAGCTCGTTTATTTATTCTTGTGAGTTTCTAATTATTTGTAATATAAATTGAATATTAAATAAATCTTGAATTAGCTTAAAGTATCTTTCTTTTAATATTCAACAAAAAAAATGTTTAAGATTTAAAAATCTAAATAATATAAGGCCATTATGCCGCATTAGCACCAGCGTGTGACTATAAAACGCAACGTTTGTGCGTTCGATTCCCATTCAGGGGAATTAAATATTTAATATTTAGCAATTTGCGGATATGTTCTTTTAAAATTGCCATATTTGGAATAAATCGTAAAGATAATTATATACTACTATACTTTAGATAACCCCACGTTCCTTTAGCAATAGAATTCATTAATTTGCAATTAAACTTTAGTCACAAATTAATACCCAAAGTCCCGAAGCTTATCGAAGTTCGCTTCAATAAATGATCTGAGCTTGTAATGAGGAAATTAGTTCCTCTCCTATCACGAAGAAAGCTCATTGTATCAGAGATAAGGCTTAATTACTTTAGAGAGCCGTTTACAAGAAAACTGTACGTCAAGTATATTGAATATTAAAATGTTTTACTTTCATTAATCATTTATAAAGATATGAATCAAATTTGCTAATAATCTTGGCTTTATTTTTGTAATTTATTATGGTTTTTGGGATTTTGGCATTCATGCACGATGTTCAGATATGACCTAATAATAAGACGTTCCATGTTGTATGGCACAATCCAACGTTTCATCAGAATAAATGAAATTTATCCATTTCCAATAGTGGGACTATTAACAACCACAACAATCGCGATTTACAATCAAAAACTGACTTAATGTTGAAGATGCCTTCAAATTTATTTATTCAAAACAAATTCTTTATACTCGTTATACACAAACATAAGGTTATATAAAAACTGCCATCTAGAAAGAAAGTTATAATCAGTAATTACACTAGTATTACAAACGGGAATCGAATCTAGATCTATCAACATAAGCAAAAACCATATAAAAACTAACAAATACACCACTTAATGATTATTTCCACTAAGTTTAATCGTGGTCGTAAGATCGTAATGTAAACGCGCGTTTATTGCTGATCGCGTCGATAGGGCATAGTAGAAACTTGTATGAACATATCTTTATTTTAAAATCGCTAATAGCCGAGATGTACCGATTTTGATTGTGCTCGAGTTACGACACGTGTTGTTTTTAAGTAAACACTTTGTTTTGTTTTAATTGCTAATTTTATTGAGTTTTATGTTATCGGAATTGTGGCTAGTCTGTATAAAAAGTTAAAATTAAAATAGTATTGCTTAATAAGGAGGTTTTACTTTAATACTTGATGTAGAATTAAAATTAAAAAAATTAAATTAGCTTCACGCTATATCCCGCACACAGCAGGGTAGGCAGAGGGAACCTAGTGTTAAGACACTCCGTTCCCCACTTTCTGCCGAATTCTGGAGGCATTGCGTGTTGAGTGGCAG